>QLTV01000787.1:155053-192600 GCA_003457575.1 Thermophis baileyi
ATGTAATTTAAGATGGAAGCAAAAATAGTGATAGGCCCAGGAAGTCAGTCAACCTTTTCAGTTTGCTTTCTAATAAATAAATGTTTTACAACTTATACATATTCAAAAAGCCATTTTGTGAAAGTGCCCATATTCTCAAAATTCCAAAAATGTTCACCAGCCACTAAAGAAGGAAGACCCTATTCAAAGAAAATAGAAGCTCAAACAATAGGCTATCAGAGATGCCTTAAACAAACAATGTAATCATGTTGTGTGGTTAGTAAATAGCAATAGCAATTAGACTTATATACAGCTTCATAGTGCTTTACAGCCTTCTCTAAGCGGTTTACAGAGTCAGCATATTGCCCCCAACAATCTGGATCCTCATAGTCTCAGTTAGTTAAGACTCATAGCTTTAGTTCTTAGTCCTTATATGCTGATCTAATGGTAGTCCTTAGCCCTTAAACTACCAAGTGAATTTTCTATTGGCCATCATCCAGGCAATGTAGAAACTTGTCCAGTTTCTTCTCTCTCTTTTTTCTGTGTTTATTACACCCAACTTCCACATCACCCCTGATTAAAGAACTCATCACATAGACATCATCTACTGTCACCTTGACATCTGAAATGCTTTAGAATTTATTGCCTCCATCCATTATCATGGTTAACCCCCCTCTCACCAGCACCAAAGAAAAATGAAACCATTCTTCTGAGTTGTAACTCTTTCTCCTTTTCCTAGTAGTTCTTCTGACTATTGACAGTTCCTTCCCCTAATCTGTGATCTAACATGTTCTGACATCACCCTGCCTGTGCTCCTTCCCCTTCTGCTTTCCTCCTTGCATTATTTATGGCAAGGAGAAGTCCTTCTCTGATCCATTGGCCTGTTTGTGCTTTGCGGTAGGATGCATTTTATGTACGAAGGGTGGAATATCGAAGAGGGCTTGGACGGCATTTGCATTTCCACCTCTTTAGAGGTATATGCTAAAGGTTTAAGAAGAAGAGGAGGTTAACTGTTGGCTTAACCTTTGTAAGTCCATTTGCCTTCCAGAAGACAAAGACACAAGCCGGCCACATGTATTATCTTTGCAGTACATTTGTTTCAGGAGCCAGTAGTGTTAAGCAAAGGTACGCCAGTTGATAATAAACCTGCTCCACAGTGTCATTTGTGGGTGATTTGAAGAAAAACAGACCATGTAATCAGGTCTAAGGGGGTCTATAATACCAGCAGACGCTAGTGCTGTCAGCTATAGAAAATAATTAGTATGTTATCCCTGTGGCAAGTAGAATGTAAATACATCTAAAATACAACATAATGACATTCCCCTCTGTAAGCCAGGGGATCTGCTTCAAATAAAAGGGCCATTAACACAACAATTAAAGCCAAAGGGGCTGGTTAGGCAGGGAGCCCTCAGCCTGGCGCAGGGGTGAGGCAAGCAAGAACCGAGTGTAAATCTTTTGCTCTTGCAGTCAGGAATGTGACTATTAGCCCTCCTCTGACCAGAGGGCTTCCCAATAAGACATCTGCTCTCTGTCACAACCAGGGTTTTGTAACATCTTTCTTTCTCCAGCGTGCAAAGGTGAGGGAGTTTTCCACAAAGCGCAGCTGAGAAGAATGGGTCAAGGGTGGGCCTACCTCAGAGGGATTTCAGCACAAAACTGCCCTGCTACACCCACACAGACACACACACACACACACACACACACACACACACGCACGCACACCCATAAAACCTTTGTATAGATATAGAAAAATATCTGAAGCACACACTTGTTTTCTTCTTCTCCAGTAGCCCCGTTGGCGCTAGCAGGGAGATTGTTCTTTAGCTTACATTTAAACAAGTGTTTCATTGTTCCAGTGAACAAATGCTTTGTTAAATGTTCCCAAGTTCTATTGCAGAGTAATTTTTGCCTAAATGAAAGCTATCAAAAATGGACTTGACAATGTAAGAGAGAGTGGGGGAAGAGAGAGTAATTCCAACCAGACTAGCAAAATCGAGATTACTGTTTGACTCCTCCCCTGACTCTCTTTTATGTTTATAATAGAATTCTTTATTGGCCAAGTGTGATTGGACACACAAGGAATTTGTCTTTGGTGTATATGCTCTCAGTGTACATAAGGAGAATAAAATACATTCATCAAGAATAAAAAGATACAACACTTAGTGATAGTCAAGGTTACTAATAAGCTATCAAATCGTACTAGGAAACAAATAAAAACAATATAAATTGAAAGATACAAACAACATGGTTATAGTAATAAGTGGGAAGAGATAGATACTAGTAAGGAAGAGAAGAAGAAGAATAATACAGTCTTAGTAAATTATTTGACAGTGTTGTGGGAATTAGTTGTTAAGCAGAGTTATGGCATTTGGGGAAAAACTGTCCTTCTGTCTAGTTGTTCTGGTGTGCAGTGCCCTTATATGCTCTTATAAAAGAGAAAAGAGAATCAGGGAGGGGTCAAACAGTGTGCACATACATGTGCACACACATACACACATAGATACACAAACATCCATTCAAGTCCATTTTTGATAGCTTTCATACAGTTCTTACGAAATTAAAAGAAACATATCTTGCCAAGGATGTTAATAATAATTCTTTGATCCAAATGAAAAATACATTTTGAATAGTAATCTCTAAAAATAATAATTTGAATGGAGCTTTTCATTGTTCTATAAGTACTGAGTGTATCTTGCATGTTATAAGTGTGTGTGGCTATAAACACAACATGTTTGTAATTGGTATAATTTTGCCCAGGACAAATCATTGGACTGATGAAAACACAGGAGGGGAGGGGGTTAATAAATACTTTTGATTATTATTCCAAATCTGCAATAAAAGAGTAGTTCAAAAGTGAATACAGGATTTTAATTCTGTTCAGGCAGGGACTTTCAGAAAACCACCAATTCAGTTCCAACTTCAGCTTCAGATCAGTATGAAAATAATAATGCTATATTATGTAAGGAGTCCCAGAACTCTTGCAATCATGTCTGTGAAGTACTCTGGATATTTAAAAAGTGCTGTGTAAATTATACTGTTATCAAGTGCATAAAACTCAGTTCCTTCACTGTACATGACAGAAAGGAACATATGTAAATACTTGATAGGACAGCCTCTTTAGTCATAGCAGCTGACTGGTGAGAGGAGGCAGAAGCCAGTAGCTTTAGGTCCCTCCATGTGTTCACTGCATAGAGACTAATCATCCATACACTGCAGCTAAAAAAAGGATGGATTTATTTATCACGGCTATGCTATATCAAAATCTTGGAGCAAAAGTCATTCCTAAGCCATGCTGCTCCCCCCCAAAAAACATAAAAGATAGAAATGATCTTTCTATCTTTCTTTCTTTCTTTCTTTCTTTCTTCCTTTCTTCTTCCTTCCTTCCTTCCTTCCTTCCTTTCCCTCCCTCCCTCCCTCCCTCCCTCTCTTCTTTCTTTCTTTCTTTCTTTCTTTCTTTCTTTTTCTTTCTTTCTTTCTTTCTTTTTTTCTTTCTTTCTTTTGGATAATGATCTCTTAAAAAGTTAAAATACATGGGTTATTGAAATCTAATGGCCTTTTATTGAACCACACCGTATAATAAAACTGTAAGCAGGTTATTTTTAGCCAAGCATGTGGAGGTGAAGGAGAAGAATCTGAAAATCACTATCAATGGAAAAGTCTTTTCAGAAGAAAATTGAAGCAGAAAGTCTATAACTTTCTTCTTTTGTGATAGCCATAGGTTCCATCTTGTTCCTATTTATAGCCATCTGATCTCCCACAAACCTCCAAATTCATAAATATCAGGCATGGAGATCTTTCCAAAATAACCCATGAAAGTATTTAAGTAGGCTGATTGGAAGTAAGGACAGGAGTTTGCAAGCATCTTGTACTTGTTTTCCTTCAATATTTCTTACGTCTCCTCCTTTGCCCCACTCATCTTAACTAGCATAGCTAATTTTCAATCCACCCTGATAATATTCAGCAACCAGGGATTCAGAATTTTAGATTGGGATGTAACATTGGGCAATAGTCAGTTGATGATATTCACATGCACAGGTAGTAATGAATAGCAGATTCAATACAGCGGATTCAGAATCCTTTCAAATAAACAAGGGCATAAAAAGGACACCCACTTTCACTATTTTGTTTAATCTCATTATAGGCATATTAACATAGAATTTTAGGAGGAATAAGAATATTCAAGATCTTAATATCAGGTAATAAATCTGTTTGAAGATACATAAGAGAACAATAATTCAGTTGCACTTTTAATTGAATAAATTTTTATCCAGTAGCTGGAAGCAAAGCCAATTTTGATAAACTGTCTTCTATGTTAATCAACATTGGTAAAAAGTCACAAAGAGCCATTCAGGAATCTACTATGTGAACATATTAGTTCATATAGATTTAGTCATTTAAAAGCAATTATTACAAAGGATTGACATGAATTAAAATCAGTTATGATCCTTTCTTATGAAAGCTCAAGATAGAATTTATATCATGGCATGGCATTTCTTTATTATTGCTTGGCAGATTATCTGCAATTGAAATTATTTTTTTCTAAAATTTCATTCCTGTTTCAAATACTTCCAGTTCCCTTATCTATTATGTGGTCTTGTACAAAGCAAAGGATTCTTTCTGTTTATATATTCAATTACAAAAACCTAAGAGAAGGCAAACAGTGCAATATAAGCAAAAGAACGATAGAAATTCAGATTTACCAAACACTGATAAAACATTATTTTGATATTTTTCAGTTAAGATAATTAACTCACATTATTTGGAATTCAAAAGATGTTAAATTGGCAGAAGCTGAGATATCATTAAGCAGTCAATCTGTTAAAGCAATACCATTCATCCCTGATATTAATAAATGAATATCTGCATGCATAAATCTATATACTGTACTACTAAAATTCTCATGCTTTTCTGTGTGTAACCTTTAATTGGGTGAAACAGTACATCGCAGGGCAATAATTTTTTAAAGCAAGCTATCCCAAATGGGCTAACTTACAGAATGCATCTAAAACTTCAAAGCTTTAGAGCAGGGATGTCAAGCTTGTGGCGTCATGGCGGCATCACGTGACATATTGGGTGTCAACCCTGGAGCCATCTTTGAACGTCTTCAGGATTGCCACAGCGAGGCTGGGTGGAGCTGTGGGAAAGGGAGGGGGGAGTAGAGATAGCTGGGGGAATGTGTAGCCAAAATAACATTCTTTCTTCTGGGAACCAAGGACACCTGGAGGGGCATGGATGGGAGGCACCCGGGATGGAGAGAGAGGCCTGATTGGGGCATGTGATGGTTGTGTGTGATGAGGGGAAGAACTTTGGATTTTGAAATGGGTGGGGAAAACCCGGGGAACTTCAGATTCAGGTTTTCACCAGCTGTGCCAATATGACATGCCCAATAAATCTATACTTTGAGGAACCCTGCCTTGGAGTTTTGATTTTCTATGGGCTGTTACTTAGAACCCTGACATCGGGACTTTTTCGCCCTTCGCTAAACCGGGCATGGGCATGGCCAGCACGTGATGCATCCGGCCCGCAGGCCGCGAGTTTGACAGCTCTGCATTAGAGCATGCAGAAACGTAGCACCTATCTATATCTCCTAAAACTAAATGCACATTTTTGAGGGATTATTTAATAGGTTCCGCAGAAGAACTACTCACAGATCACAACTTCATTTCAAATGAAACAAATGCAAAGATATCATCTTAAACTCATGATATTTTACCAATCAAGAAGATTAATGATGTTTGAAATATGGTTTATAGCCAAATTGTTTAAAAATTAAAGGAACATTTTCAATATAGCAGAAAACTCTTCCATAAAATACATTGATCTTTCTTTGAAAATATGGGAAGATGACTTTGGATTTAAATTTGATGAGCCACCTTAGAATACTTTATAATACATATTCCTCTTAAATCTATTTTGATAAGTCTTTATGAACAGACTAGATGATATATGATAGATGTGTTTTGTTCTTATATTTTTACTTTTAATATGTTTATACCGGTACTTATTGTATATTTATCAAAAAGCAAAGCAATTGCAGGACGAACTGTAATGATATTACTTAAAATGTTCAGATTGAAATATTCTAAAGCCAGAAAAGATAGACTAACTCAAAATTCTTGTCAATTATGTGAATACCTAGACCCCAAACAAGTTTGTCTTTCAGTTCATCTTGTCTAATATTAATTGATCCAGGGAAAATATTCTGGGTTCAGTTCCTGCACATTAATTTCAAAGCATCACAAGTAAAATGTTTGAAAAGATCTTCACCTCAACCTTTAGGGAATTTTTTGCAGACATACAGGTGCATTGGTCTAGCTGGGCTAATGGTCTAACAGTACAATTGATGAGAATATCAGATCATCACAACCTCTTTATCATCCATCTAAAAAGAGCCTTGGTCTGATTAACTTGGTGCTTTTGGGACATATGTTAAACCAAACCATTTTTTCAGGTGAAAGTAAAATCTGATCTGTTTCTGTTGATGACTCACAAGATCTCAGGACAATGAAATACTTCATTATTTTAGTACATTACATTACAAAACAAGCATCCTTTATGCGCTCTATATAAATAAATCTCTTTATCATATTGTTCATTTTTAGGAAGCGCACTGAACTGTTTTCTTTATGAACATTTCATGTCATGCTAATAAGGTCTTTGTCTTTCTCAAATGAAAATACCTGCATAAAGAGAAGCATAAAGAATTCCAAATTTTTTTACTGGAGGAAAAATGCAGGGAAAGAGATCAAGCTCCTAACAAGTACTTATTCCCAAACTCTTTTGCACAAAAAGCAAAAGTGAAATTGAACTCCCACTTGTTTTTAACCACAGCACAAAGATGTTGTGGCCAAAAAAAAAAAATGGTTTTGACCATGAGTCCTTATGTTGTCTTCATCTAATCCCCTGCCTGTGAGATAGCCTTAAGTTGCCTTTAGCTGTATCAATGTAAAAATAATATTTTCCTCTCATTCCAACACTGCCTAAGGATAGCCTTTAGGTGTATTAAATCTGCTAAGCTTTGTCACTCATTGATCTGGAGGCAAGTCAGGTAACTGCAGTGACTTGGAACAGGCAATTGAAGTAAGATAGGGATCAACAATAGACACCCCAAGTTTTGTGCTGGAATGGTTTTCTATCGCTCAAAAATGGTGGCTGGATAGAATTATAATTCAGTAGTAGAAAGCAGAGACAGAGAAGAAGAAGAAGAAGAAGATTTAAGCTACCAGGGACTTGTTCAGTATTTTTCATTTAACAAGAATATCTGAGTTCCCTTTAAATGCAGGTTTCAGAATACTAAAAGAATCAGGAAGTATCAGAAAAATTACAGATGTATGGGAAAATCAACATGTTTTGGAACAATGCTGATTGGATGTGTAATAATATGGAGCTTATGTCTCATTTTCATTAATATAAATCACTAGTAGCTGGATACCCGTGCTTCGCTACGAAACTATGTGATCGGGCTTGATACATTGATACTTAAAGCTTGAAAATTTATGTAGAATGTGTAACTCCTTAGCATCAGAGCGTGTTAATATAAGGCAACTGGCAGTTGGAACAGAGTTCTTTTCAGGTGGGGAGGGGGAGTAGAACGTCTAACTCCTTGGCATCAGAGTGTGTTAATATAATTACTGTATAAGAAATAGTAATGATCTGATGGTCATTTTGAAAAATCCTTTCTTAGCAAGCACCTAGAAGCCAAGAGGAACATTCATGCCAAGTTTCAAGTTTGTAGGCTTTACAGTTCTGGAGATTTCATGATTGGCTTTTATATATATAGATTACAGCAATACAGTATTTAAAGGTGATGTGCAGATCCTTTATATTTACAGGAATGGATCCTTTCAGTCCTCTGACCTTTCTTCCCTTCACGCTTAGGAAACTAACTGTTGTATTATGCTTGTAACTCTTGAAATTACAATTAACAATTAATCAATGGAACAGCTTACCTCCTGGGGTTGTGGGTGCTCCATCACTGGTTTTCAAAAATAGATTGGACCGCCATTTGACTGGGATTGTATAAAGTCTCCTGCCTTAAGACGGAAGTTGGACCCCTGAGGTCCCTTCCAGCCCAATGATTCTATTGTTTATGTTCTAAATATCAGGGCTTACAGTGCAACTATTAGGGATTGGAAACCATGAGTTTTTAAATTCACCAGAAACTGCTTAGAATGGAATCAGAGTATAAATCCATGTAGACCAATTCTGCCTACACTGATCAACAATGCTCTGGGGTTTTTACAGCATGTATCTGGCAAAACTGAATCTGAATATTCTGCCTTTAAATCATTATAGTGAGGAAAAAGGTATGTATGTATGTTTAAACTATTGGGCAAAGGCTACAGAGCATCAAATAGTAGGAAATCAAGATCTGCCCCACCCAGTCAAAGAAGAGTGCCAAGTTAATTGTAGATTAAAGAAAGTCTGGGTACCTATTAATGACTTATAAGTCACCATGCCCATTGGTGGTTAAGAGTATAGTGGCAAAAGAGTGGGGTAAATAAGGAATTGGCAAATAAAAAGTATCATATGTAAGAGTAATAAGAAGGTGGATGGAGAGAAGGAGAGAGAGAGGGAGAGAGGGAGAGAGAGAGAGAGAGAGAGAGAGAGAGAGAGAGAGAGAGAGAGAGAGAGAGAGAGAGAGAGAGAGAGTTTATTTAAACCTCAGTATGAAAGTGAACAGATTCAGAATAATGAGCAGATTAAAAAATTGCCGCGTGGCTGTTTTATCCCATATGTATGATCATGGATCTGTTTCAATCATGCATAATATGGAAAATGCAAAAAACATACACTTGCTGGGATTTGGCTCCTCTCCTGTTAAGTTGGGTGAATGGAAGAGGCAGACAAAGTGACTTCAAAACAACAGCTCTTTATTAGTCAAGTGCTAACAATCCAGCAAAAGCCCTGTCTGACAGCCAGCCCTTTTATAGGGAGCTGTCAGACAGGCCAACCAATCAGCATGCAGTATTTTCCCTCCAGAATGGAGGACCTGACTGAAGCCTATGTGCTTCAGTCTGAGAATATAACACCCCTCCCCTCTTAGTTGGGCTAACCCAATGTGTGACGTAGTCACGCAGATAGGCGGGGCGTTTAGTTGGTCTTTCAGACCTGCACAGCTCAGTCGGAGCTGGGTAAGCAGTCAGGTCGGTTGAGCTTCTGTTGCTCCCGATCTCGACCAATGGAAGCTTCTGGAAGCTTCAGCCCAGGGAATGGCTGGAGCTTCGAGGACCTGTTCACTCGGAGCTCGCCCCCGGCATGAGCATCACCAGGTAAGTCTTCCGGACTTGGCCGGATTGAGTCTTCTCTGTTAGGAGCGAGTGGTTGCTCCTTTTGGTTAGGCGTTTGCGCAGAAGTTAGTTCTGGTAGCCTAAGAGTGGAATGGCTGAGTCGGCCTCGGAGTTGGTCAACGTGCCGCCTCCAGCTTCTACCGTCCTTGAGCTCAAGTCGGTAAGAGCGAGGGCTGGTGATCTCTGTGACCGTGGCAGGAACCCAGAGAGGACCCCCAGCATAGTTGTGGGTGTATACTTGATCCCCTATGCTAAAGTGTCAGAGCTGACTATGGGAGTCTACTGGGGTCTCGGCAGAGTAGTTAAGGTGTAGCCGATCTAGGTGGGACCGTAGTCGGCGACCCATTAGAAGTTCAGAAGGGCTTCTACCCGTGGTGGCACTAGGAGTGATATGCTGCACTAATAAAAATTTATCGATTTGTGTTTGCCAATCACCTGGGCCCATGAGTGAAAGGGCTTCTTTTGCTGATCTCACCATTCTCTCCGCCTGACCATTGCTAGAGGGATGAAATGGTGAGCAAAGGGCATGTCTGATTCCCTGTTCTGCTAAATAGGTTTCAAATTGTAAGGTCATGAATTGGGGCCTGGAATTGACCCCCGGAATTCCTTCTAACAGGCATTCCATTAGACTTTGGAACAGTCCGGGGGCTACGCTAACTCCGAATTGGAGCCGCTTGCATTTAAACGCACCCCTGTGCATCACAATGGTCTGTGCCTCCGCAGTTGCACCATCTACAGGCAGCTGCTGGTTGGCCTGTGCCAGATTGAGTTTAGCAAAGATTTTTCCTGGGCCCAGGGAGTGTAGCAGATGCTGGACCACAGGAACTGGATAGGCGCTCTGCTGAAGTGCCTTATTGAGCGTGCACTTATAATCAGCACAGAGGTGAATTGACCCGTCTGGCTTGACCGGGGTCACTATAGGGGTTTCCCAGTGTGCATGATCGACGGGCTCTAGGATTCCCTGGGCAATTAGTTTGTCCAATTCCTTGTCAATTTTTGGTTGGAGGGGGAGAGGAGGCCTCCGGGGCTTGAGTCAAATTGGGGCTACGTTTGGTCCAGATTAAATGAAATTGGGGTCCCCTTATACGTACCCAGGCTGTCACTAAAAATGTCCTCAAACTCCTTCAGAAGGTCTTCCGTGGCTCTGTCAGTGACGGAGTTGATTCCGGTCACCCCCATGCCGAGGGCCTCGAACCACTCCAAGCCGAGCAGGCTTGGAAGGGAGCCGCTGACCACAGTCAGGGTGAGAGGGCCGTTGAACTCCTTGAACTGCACCCGGAACGTGCCACAGCCGATTATAGGAATGTGGTTGCCCTGGTAGTCGGTTAGCCTCAGTTCTTGGCGCCGCAGTAGTTTCCTCTGGGTCCCCGGGATTGCTCGTTGCAGCGTGGCCCAGGAGACGATGGTGAGAGACAACCCGGTGTCGATCTCCATGCTGCACGGTGATCAAATCTGGGTTTGGGTTTTTTTGTAAATCATAACATTGGTCTTGACAATGTGGCAGGAAAATTTTGTCAGCTGCAATAGACATGAAGGGCTATAACACAGTGATAGAACATGTGGCCTATAGGCTATAGATGGGAGGTTTATTCTTTAGCTTCTCCAGGCCAATCTGGGAAAAATTTCTATCTGAATCCTGGGCATCTGCTGCTGTTTTCAATCAGGGCACCCTGTACTGAACTCAATGGAACAATGGTATAAAAGCAGTTTGCTCTATTTTTATGTTATGAATCAGAAATATTTCCTATTTGGCACCATACTGCCAAACCAAAGCAAATTGATATGATGTACAGTATAAATCTATGCACCATAAATGACAGAGATTGCACATTCTGAAATGTATGTTCCTCAACATTTGAGTGGGACAAGGCAGCTTGTGCACCATCTAATAGGGAAAGTAACCTTTCACCAAAGAAGAAAATGTGTGTATTAGAAGATACAAATTTTGAGCAACCACAGCAAAGGCAATGGAGCAAGAAACCCCACCCTTCCTGTCCTTCTGGTCGGGCCCCAGTCTCCCAAACTACCAATGCAAAGCATAGCATAGCATAGCATAGCATAGCATAGCATAGCATAGCATAGCATAGCATAGCATAGCATAGCATAGCATAGCATAGCATAGCATAGCATAGCATAGCATAGCATAGCATAGCATAGCATAGGGGTGTCAAACTCAAGGCCCAGGGGCTGGATGCAGCCTGTGGGGTGCTTAGATCTGGCCTGCGGGGCCACCCTGGAAACAGTGAAGGACTGGCCCGCGGTGCCTCTGCCAGGGAAAATGGAGCTCAGGAGGGCTGCGGGCGGCCCTCCCGAGTTCCGTTTTCGCTGGCAGAGGGTTGCAGGAGGCTGTCACAATCGAAAATGGAGCTCAGGAGCCCGTTTTCACTGGCAGAGCACTCGGGCTCCCACAGGCCCCCCCAACACGAGTGATGTTAAGCTGATCACCTGAGATCAAACACAACCCTGATGTGGCCCTCAATGAAATCGAGTTTGACACCCCTGGCATAGCATATGGATTATGCTATTATTATATTACATCTTCTTAGCATTTCACTCTGAGGTTGCATAGAGCAATGAATAGAAGTGTGTTTTTTAAAAAAACTAATATCCTGGGCAATAATTATCCGGTACTTTTCATGGTTGAGTGGAAATATAAATCTTAGTAATTATTTGGCCACTGAAAGATATTCATTTTAAAAATAATATATCAATAGTTTAAAGAGTTTTATGAGATCCATTGAAGGATTCCACCCAGATATTCATGTCTGCTATATAAATTCTCTTTATAGCAGACCATGCTCTCACTTTGAAATGGCTAGAGCTGGATGTGCCACACAGTTGCCTCCTTTCAGATTATTCTGAATAAATACATTGCATCATTTGAATCTAGGATCTTTTGCCAGGTGAAATGGAAAGCACAAAAGTTTCAGATTGATGAGGATCAATTCAGAGGAATTCTCACGTTCCTCATCTCATTGATTACTAATATGGTGAAATCAGGGGTGGGTTCTGGCTTACCTTGCTGCCGATTCGCTTCCTCACGCGCCGCATGGGTGCGCGCGCCTTGCGTGCCGCGCGGGTGCTTTGCGCGCGTGCACATGTGCAGTGCTAAAAACCCAGCTTCTGCACATGCGCAGAAGCAAAAAACAAAATGGCAGTGCCTATGGCGCCGCCAAGAGAGCCAGTTCGGGGGCGTGTCCAGCCGGTCATCGCTGCTGGTTCGGCGAGCGGGGGGAAATTCCCGCTACCGGTTCTATAGAGCCGGTCCGAACCGGCAGGAACCCACCTCTGGGTGAAATTTGCCTCAGACATTTCAAGGTTTTCTTTCTTTCTCTTCCTGTATTTAATATTAGCTGGAGTCAGCCCTTTGCACCCAGTTAATCAAACCTAAATAAAAAAAAATTAATTCAGAATTCTCCATTGGTCAGCATTCTTTTGAATGAATACATGTTTCCTTTTCTGCAAGATTCTACTATGGGAACCAATTAGGCCCAGATAAAGTGGGGAAGGGTTGTATTTAAATAAGATGAAGCAGAAATGGTCCTTGATCTTTCAAGGCATCTGTGCAATCTGAAACTCTCCTTTAAAAATCAAACTCATGCACTGATGAAAAGTGATGTGGTTGCTCTTATCAGGCATGATAATTACAAAATCTCTTTTTAAAGTGTCTGAAATATATAAATGGCACTAGAGCATGACTTTCTTATCAATTATATAATGTTTCAAAGTCTTCCTTTGCCTTGGATTCTGTGTATTATGCCAAGAATTGATTTTTTTGAGCAAACAGCGCTACTAACAAGCTGTAAATTTTCACTGGGCCATCATTTTATGGCATTATATTTCAGAATGTCTTATTTGAAAGCATGAGACATAAGAACAGACATTTACCCATTGCGTACAAGGATGGTGGCACATATTAAAAGTGCATATTAAATTCTTCTTAATCCAAGGGATCATCTACATAGAACCAATGCTACTAGAAATACAAAGTTGTAACACATTTGTGGATTTATTAATGTGTTAGTAATACTGTGTTTGCTGTTACTGTAAATTGATGAGATACTCAAATTGCAGGCTACCCAGATTCTAATTCATTTATTTAATTTCCCTTATAAAAAAAACAAACCCAGAAATACAGGATGCTGCTCTGTGACAGTGCTGCTCAGTAGTTGGAGACATAAAGGTATTTCAGTCTTTTCCCTTTTCCAAAACATCAATCACCACAACAGAAATGGCACTCATTGATCTAGTGGCAATTGTGCCAAAGCAACACATCCCGTTTATGTTCCACAGTACCTGTTGATACATGCAGGATTACATTCCAAAGAGCAAATTGCTACAAACTCAGCCTTTGCAGAGAGGTGGGGATTAGACAATCCCTTCACAACTGAAGACCTGATACTGAATCTTCCAGTTAGGCTTACTACTACTACTAAGTTAGTTAGCAAAATGTCTAGCAATAAACCCAAACTCTAGGAACACCCAGGAAAATTAAAAAAAAACAACACTTTTTTTTACCGATCACAGACTCAGATTTCGTAAAGGAAAATATAGCATATAATACAAAGCACACTATAGAATACGTAGTAAAAAGGCCTGTAATCGGGCTTAATCCACTTTACTGTCCACAATGCACAAATTCTACAGGCGAGAGATACAAACTTTGCGACAAAAAAGATTTATTTGGGGATCTTTATTTGCCAAAAGAAACTGCATATAGAATTCTTCTCTGACCTGAAAACAGATTAAGAAGAGGTGTTAGTAATTCACTGAGAGTGTCTTGGTAAAAATAAAGCAGATCGTGATCCTGTAATTCAGTACTCCCATCTTTACAAGAGCAAAGGCTTTCAGCAGAGAGGATTTTGCAGCATTTACCTTCCAGTATTGCTAACACTAAGATATTAAACCATAAGAGAAGAGAAAAAGAAAAGAAGTTATAAAGAAGCAGCTTCTGGTCTTCATAACAGCAGTTACAACCTCATTTATATAAGTTCCCCTCTCTATTTAAACTTCAATAGTTAAAGCCCCTCTGAAATTTATTGTTTGTAAATTGGGCCTGGTTTAATGCAGGTTAAAATAAAATCTGTGTTGCTCCAAAGGACAGCTTGCTATATTCTGTTTGTAATTCTAGATGAAGAATCAAACATAGCTACCATTGCCTGCCCTTGTTTCAGATGCACTGGTATTTCACTTGAGAATCCCAATTTTGTTAATTTGACATTTATATGACATTTCCAAGAGTAATAATATTTATCCAAGAAGATAAGATGCATCAAACCTTGGGACTGAAAGTGAGCTTTTAGTCAATATCTGAACCTGGAGGTATTGTTTCAATTTTTATAAGTTTATCTCCAAATGTAGAGTAATATTTGGCACATAGTTTGCTACCCGCAGTAATTTTCATACAAATCTGGCTTAAACTCTTTCTAGTTCCTCATAATTAACTCCTGAATTTGACTATGGTCCATACAGCATCTGTGCCAGTATCGTGGCTTCAAAAAAAGTTTCAAAGTGGCTGGTATATTCAAGGTTCCTCTGGAGAAAAAAAAAGAACAGAAGGTTGCTATTGAACTTGAAACATTCAGAGTAACCTCGAGATGAGTAGGTCACACTTCTCTGAATGATGGTAGATTAAACCCAAGTACTTCAAACAAGGGGTATGTTCAATGTTGTGTCCTTTAAAGATCCTCAGGAAAAAGAAGGGCATAAAGTAGTTTGTAGGCTCGTCAATTGAAGTGATATCAATGATTTTGGTGGATAACTGAGTCATAAGCCAAAATGCATATTAAAGCAGAAAAAAATATCTCTAGGACAGTTATTATCAGTGCATATTTAGCTAGGTAAGGATGAGCAAGGAAATGGGAAACTATGTGCAACAGTAAATAAATGTTGACCAGAGTATGAATAGGGGAAGTTAGGATATGGAATCTTTAAATAGTTTTTAAAACATCGCCAGTCAATCAATTCGGTGTGACCATTAAGGAACCTGGCTAGAAAGCAGGAGATACCGCCTTAGGCACAAAGCCAACTGAGTGACTTTGGTCCAGTCCCTTTCTCTCAGCCCTAGGAAGCAAGCAATGGTTAGCCACTTCTGAAATTTTGTCAAGAAAACTGCAGGGACTGTGCAGGAAGTCACCAAAAGTGGATTCAAAGGGGGAGAGAGAGAGAGAGAGAGAGAGAAAGAGGGAGGGAGGGAGGGAGAGAGCCTAGAGTTGGTATACATCTTGTACAGGAGGGTCCCCATCTTCACTCTAAATTTGGGGGTTGCCATATGCTATGTCTCAACAAAATATAAATGGTCTAGTGGCCTAAGGTCACATCTGTGCCCTGCTCCTATGCCACTAGGAAATGTCCCTCTCAACATAGGAAGCAGTTGCTACCACACAGCGAGGCTATCCTTAGCCTCTCAATCCATCAGTAGGAATCTGGCTGAGCTTCAGAAGAAAATTGCTTGCTATTTTTTTGAACAAGACAAGGCTTTTCAATAGATGGTCTGCCAATCATCTATGTTTTGCCCTCATAAGGAGACTCACAACAGCGATAATAAGAACCATTTAGGGGCTTTTTTTTTGTCCCTTTCAAACTGGACTTGGGTGGCCCAGAGCCATTTGATCCTTTTAAAAAAATATCCTCCCTTGAGCCATTAACTCCTCGGTCCTATTCCTCCTGGGATGCGAACGCCTTAAACAGTCTTGGTGACGTCAAGGCGAGCGCTATTCAATTGTCCTAGTTATTATGAGTAGTTTATGTGCCACACCTCGGTTGTCAGGAAGTCACAGGGCATAAATCTCCACAGGGAGGGAAGGCAGTTTGCAGTTCACCAGATTCCTGAAGCTGCAGCAGACGACAGCAATGCAAACCAGTCGCCGTGGTTTAGAACTTCTTGTACAAATCTAATCCCCCTGACTGTGTTTTGCACAAAGCTTTTCAGATTCAGACCAGTAGCAGCCAGTTTCTGTAAAGTAAACCTCGAATATCTCAGGGGCTTATTTGGAAATGCCAATCTCTTGAGAAAGCATAATATAGAAGAAGCAAAGGATGGAGTAGGAAAAGTAAAACTTGGTAACCCAGACATCAATTCATAAAGTTTCACCATTCCAATCATGGGCAGAGAATGGGAAAGATGTTTGACTAGATGATCTCCAAGGTTCATTAGAAACCTATAACTCGATGGTGGAAGTGACTTTATTAAGGAAGATATGAGAAGGGAGATTCTCTACAATCCAGCTGTTCCTACCTCTAACTAACACTAACATCAAACAGTACTACGTAGAAAGCAGGAAGGCTCTACGGTAATCTCTATTATTCTTTCCACTATAATAGGAAAGAACCATGAGGTTACAGGCTATTCTACATGTAGACACACAAAATAATTCAGGCACAGGGTTTATGATTCAGTTCTCGTGAGCTCACAAAAGCAAGAGCATACCGACCCTGAACTTATTTAGGTGATTATCAGGCATTATGGAGTTGATCCTGATTCTGCAGGGTGTGTGTTAAGCAGATTCAGGTTAGGTTGGCTCCCCTGCAATCACCAAGCTGCCAACTTTGGATTGCATAGCAACAGGGGTGGGTTCTAACTTACCTCGCCGCCGGTTCGCTTCCTCCCACGCCGTGTGGCTATGCGCGCATTGCGTGCCACGTGGCCACGTGGCTGCGCGGGTGGGCGCACATGCGCAGTGCCAAAAATGGCTTCTGTGCATGCGCAGAAGCAAAAACCAGCAAAAAATAGCCCCCAAAAAGCCAAAAACAAGATGGCGGCGCATGCACAATGCCGAAAACTCGGCTTCTGCGCATGCGCAGAAGCAAAAAAATAGCAAAAAATAGTCCCCCCCCCCAAAAAAAGATGGCGGCGTCCACGGACCGGCACCAACAGAACCGGCTCTGTGATGTCACCACTGGTTTACTACCAGTTCTATAGAACCAGTCCGAACTGGGAGGAACCCACCTCTACATAGCAATATTACAAAGTAAATCTAAAGTAAGAACAAAACAGGAGTGATTATGGAAAGTCAAGGCTTAGGGACGCTGTCAAAGGCAGATCTGTGATGAATTGCAGAATGGGACAACTCATCATAGCCAGCTTGGAAAGGGCACCACCGCCAGTTCACCACCACCAAATCACCTCTGCCACTACCAAGTTGTCGCAGGACAACTCACCATGGGCAGCTGGAGGGAAAGCCAGGTGGGCGAGTGGATGGGCAAAGTGCAGAGTGGTGGTGGCAACCAGGCACGTCCCATTTTCACATACACACACCGTGGGGAGGTGGTGTTTGGGCCATTCAGCAGCAGCAGCGATTTTGAAAATGGAACATGTCCATCTTCTGCTGCCTCCCCATCATTGCCCTGCCCACTGCCACTGCTGCCAAACAGCCTATACACCACCACTGCCACTGAATGGTCCAGAGCTCGATGCAATGGCAGCGGTAGTAGCAGAGGGTGTGAAAATGGGAAGCCCCCAGCCACTGCCCACTCTACACTCTGCTCAGCCACCCAGCCACCCATTCAGCTCTCCTTCTGGCTGCAAGTTGTCCCTGCAGCAAATTGGCCATGTTGAGTTGTCCTGTGATGATTTGGTGACAGTGATTTGGCAGAGGCAACGTAGCAGTAGTGAGCTGGTGGTGATGAGCTGGCAGTGGTGAGCTGGTCTTGCCGAGTTGTCCTAGACCCAACAAATTGAGGGCATAACCTGGTTTTGCTGGTGGACACTGGGAAATGGTGAAGGTTGAAACAAACAAAAATCCCTTATTGATCATCAGCTTCAACACTAGTTTTTTAGAAAGTAATTTTAAAGACAAGAACTGTGGTTCAGACAGAAAGCATGTTTTTGCATACAAAAGTCATTGGAGAGTTACAGTTCATTTGAACTCAAAACAATAGTTGCTTGGTCTAGTACAGTGATGGCGAACCTTTTTTTCCTTGGGTGCCGAAAGTGCAAGTGTGCGCGCTATCACACGCACGCGAGTGCCCACACCCATAATTCAATGCCCCCCTGCGCATGCGTGCATGACCCCCCCTTGCTGCCCCGCCCCCAATGCATGCACACACGACCCCCTTGCTCCCCCATTTCCCAACTTCCAGTGGGCCCAGTAGGCCCGTTTTTCACCCTCCCCAGGCTCCAGAGGCTTTCTTGGAGCCTGGGGAAGGTGAAAACGCCTCCCCCACCCCCCAGAGGCCCTCTGGAGGCCGAAAACGCCCTCCCAGAGCCTCCACGTGAGCAGAAAATCAGCTGGCTGGTGCGCACATGCACACTGGAACTGAGCTAGGGCAACGGCTCGTGTGCCGGCAGATATGGCTCTGCGTGCCACCTGTGGCATGCGTGCCATAGGTTTGCCATCACTGGTCTAGTATAATGTAGCTCTCAAAAATTCCCCTGCTAGTAGCTTCCATAATTTTCTATAATAAGAGTCCATAATTTTGGCAATGGTGGAGTATCTCTGAGATAGCAATAGCACTTAGACTTATATACCGCTTGACAATGCTTTACAGCCCTCTCTAAATGATTTACAGTCAGCATATTTCCCCCAACAATCTAGGTCCTCATTTTACCCACCTCGGAAGGATGGAAGGCTGAGTCAGCCTTGAGCCTGGTGAGATTCGAACTGCCAAATTGCAGGCAGCCGGCAGTCACTGCACTGTAACCACTGTGCCACTGCTGCTCTTATCAGTGCAATGAGTGAAAACTTTCTTCTCCGAGAGTCAGGGTATTACCAATGTTATATGCTACCTTTGCCCTGGGTTCATTCGTTCATATAAGTTGAGTACAGTTATCCACTATGGTTTGGTGATCATGTTCCACACTGCCCCCAAATCATAATAAGAACTGCTAAGTTGTTATATGTGCCTTCATATGCCGGTATGCAAAGAGGGGGGTCAATTCACATGACAAATTTTCAAATCATGGAATAATCTCTGCAAGAGATTTCCATGCTACAGAAACCGAATGTGTAGGTCATTTCTGCCCTAGTGACTTGTAACATCTCCATAGCATAACTCAACCATTACTGAAATGATATAAAGCTTATCCTCATTACTCTTATTCAGGCAGAAGGATGGGTGGATGACTCTTAAAGATGTCAAAAATCATTAGGGTAGAAATGATCGAAGAATCTATGCTTTGATTTACACCATAAGTTGTATACAGAAAGCTGCAGCTCAGAAGGCCATGCCTGTTCAGTGAGATATACAGCGCACAAATAAAACGAAGGAAAGAAGTCTGTAGAAATTCTCAGTCATCCAGGTCATGGTTGTCCCAAAGGTGCTTTTTCAGGAGGCAACTGGACTTTCTTGTTTTTTTTTTCTTTTGAAGACGTTTCGCTTCTCATCCAAGAAGCTTCTTCAGCTCTGACAGGATAGTGGGGAATGGAATGAAGGAAAGAAGAAAGTAATAATTCCAATATTTGCAATGATAATCATGATGTTGGGGGGAATGTCTGCCAACTATTCCCCCCCCCCCATCCTCAAGGGTGTGAAAGTCGTTATGAATGGATATTTATTCCGATGAACCTGCACCCAGGAATCCAAGCTGGGCCCTATCCATCTAAAAATGCACTAGGGTGGGAACTCTGGATAAGAGCCCTGCCTTTCGCCCTGCAGCTAACCAAGATAATGAGCAACACTGATATGAAATAGGGATTTGGAAGTTTTCTTTTTTAGAAAGTGGATAACACATTACAGAAGATAGGAAAATCCATCAGACTTTATTTAACTGTAACGTTTATTAAGAGGAGTGAAAAGGTCAGAACTGAGCTTGCGGCATAGGGGCTAAACTCTTTTCCCCAATCCTGAAAGCGACAAGGAAGCAGATCCTTTAAGATGCAACTATCTTAAGCTCCCCTCTGCTATTTAAACTCTTTGTAATTCTAGGTTTGGGAGACAAACGTCAAAGCAGAGGGTTCTTCCCTTCATTATTCAAGTAAAGGCCCCATCAATATTATCTGTAATAAGAATCTGCTGTTGACATGGCTCACCCCATAGTTCCTGTTTCAGGCAGCAGGCTCTGTCAATAGGATTAAAGTGAAGGAATGCCTTTGACAAGTCCACTGCCTGCTGCTGGTTCACTGCTGCCATCAGGCTGCCAGATGGAAAAGGCAGGAGACCCCATGAGAGCTAGCAAATCAGGTTTGGCCAGATGGAAAGCTTACTGTAGCTCTTAAAGGCTTCCCTGGAATCCTTTGGATTTCATCCCTTTCAATATAAAGACACCGTAGAAAACCCCTTGTATAGCTCTTGGGCTGGGCTCGCTTTTGCTCCCTCCCCCTTCCAGCTGGTTTGCAAGAAAAGTGTCCACCTTCTAAATCAACAGGGGATCAGATCTACTGAAAGAAATCCACCAGCCTATTATAGGCCATTTCCTTCTCGGGCTCAGTTTACCTTTTTTTTTCTTTCCCTCCTGCCGAGGTTGTCCATTAGGGGTTGTTGTTGTTGTTGTTTTAATTTGAGGAAAACATATCTCTGCAAATCTGAGGATTTCTTGAACCCCTCTGATGTTCTTTGTAGAGTGGCTTCTCAGTGGCACCTTTTGACTGTAAAATCCGCTGGCGCTTACCAGCTGACTTAGCAGTTAGAAGGGAGCAATCCTTTCTCAAACTGATTAGAAGAGCACATGCAAGCTGGAAACGCAGAGCCGTTAGCAATCACCGCAATTGCAGTTCCTCTGTCATCAGCAATCACTATAATAGCACTTTTAGGGTGTGAGGCTTAGGGCCTAGGTGTAGATGGATTCTATAAAATCTCTCCATATGAGGAAGTATAATCTATAGTGGCGTATTGATGTATTTAAACCACTGAGCTAGGACTCTATCTGTCAGCCTATTGGAGTTCTCTAACTGTCTTTAATTGGACGATAGTGCTAGGCGGATGTTGAGGTCCTCTATTTATGGCATAGATTAGTC
The DNA here is from genome assembly GCA_003457575.1 of Thermophis baileyi. Taxonomy (NCBI): domain Eukaryota; kingdom Metazoa; phylum Chordata; class Lepidosauria; order Squamata; family Dipsadidae; genus Thermophis; species Thermophis baileyi. Next base: position 176,217 of record QLTV01000787.1, read on the forward strand.
CCGAGAGCAGCCATTCAAAGTCACAAGACATACCTAGGGAAGATAGAGAAGCCTAGTTAAGAGATTGAGCACAGAGAAAGAGTGCAGATTCCCTGCTTCTAACGCGGGCCTTGGGATTGTTTTCTTTCTTATACTTTTTTTTATCCAGAAATACTGTAAATCATACTGGTTTCAACAGTATTTAGTCAAGAAAATGTATATAGGATGACAGCCTAAGGACTTCATTTTGCCTTTTGACAGCACTGATTTATTTTTATTAGTTGTTAGATTTATGTCCCAAGAGCCCAAGATAGCTTACATGGGAATGTAAGCTTCCTAGATTTTTATCCATACAATAGCAATTGTCTGAGATGGGGTAAGCTGAGAGAATGAATGATCCAAGTAATAGCAATAGCACTTAGACTTATATACCGCTTCATAGTGCTTTACAGCCCTCTCTAAGCGGTTTACAGAGTTAGCATATTGCCCCCAACAATCTGGGTCCTCATTTTACCCACCTCAGAAGGATGGAAGGCTGAGTCAACCTTGAGCCGGTGAGATTTGAACCGCCGAACTGCAGCTAGCAGTCAGCTGAAGTAGCCTGCAGTGCTNCCAAAACACCCCCACCCACCCACCCACAAAGTTCTAGTCCTAGTATAATAATTGGACCATTATAGCAATATTCTAACTCAAGGTATTTTCCAAGTGTCTGAATATCTGGCCTCATGCCAATGTTGACTCTTAGAGATCACATAGATAGATGTCCTCCATGATGATCTATCCCTAAGCTCGTCTTTTAGGTCTCCTACAGTGCACCCATGGTTGTTGTAATTGAGTTCATCTACCTTGCTGCTGACAATCCTCTTCTATTTCTTTCCATCTTTCCCAGTATTACAACTTTCTCTAGAGAGCCAGATCTTCATATAATATATCTGAAGTAAGATTATAAATTATATTTAAGATCTCCTTGAAATCTCTAGGAACTACTTTGTCATTTCTTTGGTGTGTTTCCTTCATTCAGAGGTAGAATATAAGCTATAAAACAATAATAACACCAATAAAGTTTATAAAATGCATGCTTGCATGGGGCTGTTTAAAACCAGTTGCTCACCTCCTCAAATGTGTTTTTAAGGAGGTATCTCTTTGTGTTCAAACAAAAAATATCAGCTGGACATGGAATCCATTCATTCCTTCATCTTATAACCTGCTTTTTAATTCCAGATATAATATAGAATTGAATGAATAGACTAATGGGAGGGAGGAAGTCTATAGAACAAAATGCTCCCTTTCTCTGTTCCAGCCAAACTATTATTTACGGTGGCCATTCCCAACTTGACCTGAATATCTTCCAGATGTGTGGACTTAGCTCCTAGAATTCCCCTGCAACATGGCCATTGAAGGAAGCTCTACAAATTGAGGTCTACATACTTGAAGGGCATCAAGATTGGAAAAACCTACTTTGGAGATTAACATGGGTAGAAAGCTGTTGAGGCATGTTATGTTACGTTACGTTATGTATTATTTGCTACCTAAGATCGCCCTACTACAGGCCTGTCAAACTGGCGGCCCACGGGCTGGATGCGTCACGCACAGGCCATGCCCATCCCGGCTCCGCAAAGGCAAAAATCATCACGATATGTCACGATATGTCACGTGACGCGATCGGGTTTGACACCTGTGCCCTACTGCCTTTCATGGCTAAGGTGAGGCTAGAACTCATGGTCTCCAGTTCTCTAGCCTGGTGCCTTAATTGCTGATCCTTCAAATACTACTGGTGATGTGCCTTAATGGGCAGCAACACTTGGAATAGAAGTCAAACCACAGTTAAATTATCCCATAAGCTACTTAACCTATTAGGTATCTGCGAAAGATTAAGTTCCAGGCTAAATCACAACCATCACTGCAACTAGGCTTGTTTGCTCCCAAGTTGGGCTGTTGGGAGATAGTGGCAGCATTTGATAGGAACCAGTTTCATGCTTGGTGTCCACTTGCTTATACCATGAAATGGCCTCAGATAAAATATTCAATTGTAACAACTATGTGGATTATTTATATTCAGGTCATTTAAAGAGCCAAGTGGTGCAGTGGTTAGAGTGCAGTACTGCAGGCTACTTCAGCTGACTGCTAGCTGCAGTTCAGCGGTTCAAATCTCACCGGCTCAAGGTTGACTCAGCCTTCCATCCTTCCAAGGTGGGTAAAATGAGGACCCAGATTGTTGGGGGCAATATGCTGACTCTGTGAACCGCTTAGAGAGGGCTGTAAAGCACTGTGAAGTGGTATATAAGTCTAAGTGCTAAGTGCTATTAATGTGGGGGGAAACTGACACAAGTTGAAGCTCAAACTACTTCAACTTCCATGCTTAAATATTTGGGGAGATGGTGGGGCTGTTGGAAGTGGCAGTAGTGTGAAGTAAGCAAGAGGTAGGTTTGTAGCACTACACAGAGCGTAGCTGCGGAATGCTAGTAGTAAAAGCCACAAATTTAGTAACAATCAGTGTGTGAAGGGCAATCATGTCTACAGTAACACATTCACATATTTAGCCCATTTCTGAATCAGGAATCACCATGAATTATTTCCTTTCTTCCATGAATTTCCATACTGTTGCTGTATCGATGAACAGTTATAAAATCACCCTGCATGTCTAGATGGGTCATTTGAGATCTGCTATCAATCAACAGATTAGGCCAAATTTCTGAAGGAGTATCTATCAATGTCCTTAAACATATAGTTTGCTGCATGTCTCCAGTAAGTGAATATTAGTTGCTGGAGACCTTGGTCAGGAAAGCTAACTTCTTCACTGCCAGGTAGGCTTATTTTCAGGATGCTTACATTTTTCTTTTGAATTTCTCATCCTGGTGTTTTTGTATTTACTTTATTTTTGGAGGTGGCAGAGGAGGCTGAGATGGTGTTATTGTGTTCTGTTACACAATGTTCTATTGCTCTGAAACTAAGAAACCCAAATGAAAGGATGTCCTTTCTTGAGACCTTTAAATATGGGAAGGCAGGAAGGATGCCTCCTGTCAGAAAATGAATTTTATAGTGAAAGACAAACCATCCATATACATCAGGGGTGTCAAACTGGTAGCCCGCAGGCCAGATGCATCACACGCAGGCCACGGCCACCCCAGCTCCGTGAATGGGAAAAACGTCATGGAATGTCACATGATGGCAATGTGACGCAGCGAGTTTGGCACCCGTGATATACATAATCGGACATCTCATTGCTAAGTAGGTGCAGGCACACCATAGCCTATGAATAAGAATTCCATCTTCTTCTTGAAAAAAAATAAAAAAACAACAATTTTGTTCTCTTATCAAACTGAATATGAATAAGTATGAAAAAGTATAACAAAAATGATCTGCCTAGCACTATCTTTACTAGTGACAGAGACAGATATTCTTGCTGCTTTTTCCTTCCAAGATCTTTTTTGATTTCCTGATTTAGCCTACTGCCATGGCATTTTTCTGGCAATTTCCCATCAATATATGTACTAACCAGATCTGGCACTCCTTAGCCTTTTTCGAAGGGCAGCCGAGAGCAACAATGTGCTACCACTGCTATAAGTCAACAGTGGGACAGTGTGTGATATTAATATTAGGCTAACTGGATCTAGTCTCTTAGTATTGCTTAGTTCTGAACCAAGGAACCCTCTAAGGTTTAGTGATAGAGAAGGCCTAAGAGAAGAAATCTTGCTGGGGGGCCCTTCAGTGTGGAGCCAACCGTGATCAAAATAGCTGCTGTTGAACATTAGTGCAATTCAGGCTCTGTGGCTCAACGACAGAGCATCTAGTTTCTCTACAAATGTTCTGGATATCTCTGGGATGGCTGGAAAATCTCCACTCACAACCCTGGAAGCAGGGGTGAAATGCTACTGGTTCGGCCCGGTCCAGGTATACCGGAGCGGCAGCCGCCGGTGGTTCGGAGAACCGGCAGCGGTGGCAGCGTGAGGCTCCGCCCACCCGCTCGGACGTCACCATTTTCTTGTTTTTAACCCTCTGTGCATGCGCAAAGCGTTCTGTGCATGCGCAGAGGATGAAAAAGTGTGCATGACGGGTATGCACGCACGTGCAAAGCGCACGCTTCCGAACCGGTAGGGAAGGTAAGTAGATTTCACCGCTGCCTGGAAGGCTGCTGCCAGAGAGTGATTCAATATAAAGTAGGCTTCAGGACTCCAGAATGACAATTCACCCTATCCTCTGATGGAGCATGGTGCCATGCAGATGCAAAAATGCACTTGCCTATGCATACACATTGTACGAGTGCATATACAAAATTCACATAAAAATACGAACACCCATGAACAGCATATCAAAAACCCCCCCCCCATCTCCTAGCCATTCAAATCTTAGCCTAATTCTTTCTCCTCCTTTCCCCTTAGGTGCTGAAGCCAGGTCAGGAAGCAGTCAGCTTAGAGTAAACAGATTAATTCTATCTTCTTTTTTTATATTTTAAAAGCTCTTATTATTCTCAAAAGGCAGGGGGAAAATAATGACCTGCATTTTCATTAGGACGGCCAGTTCCACTGGGCTTCAGGAACAGAGCCAAGAAAGCACAAATGTCAAAATATTTGGTGCAAAAGATGAAAATCCTAAGCAGGGCATTTCAGAGGAACGCAGGCTTGTCAAAGCATGCTGTCAGGCAGGCTGCAAATTTTTCAGTTCCAATTATGATTATCGAGGGGTGTATTTTTTTCCCCAAATTCTGTTTTGCTGTACTGTTATTTATTGAATATTAATGAAAAGGAAAAGTATGGAGTAGCAGCACCCTTCAGAAGAAGCAGGGGGGTGTGGGAATCGTCCGGATGATCTGATCTGAAGCCACTTTTATCACCTGTTTTGGAAAAGGATAAAACCAGTGTCTCCTGCCTCTCCCCACTTCCCCCAGAACTGAAAATCAGAGCTATCAGAGCTCTCCTGTCAATCAACTGTCAGTAGTGCGGCCTGGCATGCTGAATGCAGGACATTTGCCTCCCTCCATTTCCTATTGCCTCCTTCACATATCATCATTCTGGATCAGCACAAGGGACAATCAACTGTGTATTTTTTTCTCAATTTTAAAAGAAAGAACATAAATCAAAGCATAAATTAAAAGGCCAGAGTGAGATATTTAGTTTTGGCAAAGTCTGCACCAGATTAAAATGCAATCTGGACAGACGGAGGCAAATTTCATGATATTTGATAGAACAGACTTTTCATCAGATCTTCAGGAGACCAGGGAGCAAACATTTTAATTGATTTCTTAGGTCAATTTTTTATTCATTGATTTCAGTACTACCCAGCTCCAAAATGAGGCTGAGTTGCTCACAATATAAAAAGCACACTGCCCTAGGATACTAAAAAATACAATAAAATTGTATTTTTTTTACTAAATTCACTTATAATGAATAAGGCTGTAGGTGAGGAGAACCTACAGGGATTGCCACCAAAAGCCAAAGTAGAAATGAATGCATATGCAGTTGAATTCCTTGACTAATCTACCTTGTGGCACAGACACAAAGGCAAGGTCATGAACCTATGGCCTTTTAAAATGGTTAGCCAGGGTCTTCATGCCATGGTTAGCAGAACTGGGAGATGCCCTATCATCCAACATCTCTGGAGGGCACTAAATAAGGGGAAGCTATGCTAAATTAAGCAAGGAATAATATAATAAAACAATTACCTGGACCTTCTATATGCTTAATTTTGAATTGTATGATTTCTTTATATATTACAGACTTTTTGGAAATGGATAACATGTGATGCAGTGTAAAAATGTTTAAAATAATTTTTAAAAGTGCAGTTAAATTGTTAAGCTTGAGGAGCCTTGGGTGAGGGCCTTTCACTGTCCTAGAGCTCTCTTGCCATTATTATGGTTGGTCACACAGTCAAGCCAGATACTTAGATTGGATTTGGTATTTTTGTTCACCTATCAATTGCTTCCCAAGGTCCTGGCATAGACAGATATTGTTTAATAATATTAAAGAGATTGTCACAGGATGTAAGTAAAGTTGCCTTTTGCAATTGACTGCGGGTGATTTTTGTTAATGCTGATGATCTTCAAGTGTTGCTCCATATGTTTTTGGGGCTGCACCTGGGGCACCTTTTACTGTTGGTAGTATCTTTGCTTTCTTTTTCCACAGTCTTTCTACTTTTATTTGCAGTTATTTGCGTTTTGTGACTTTCTCTTCTATTCTGCTGTCTCCAAGTACTGCTATGTCCCCCATCCAGACTTTTTTCCCCTTTCTCCTTGACAGTTGTTAAATCTGGGATGTTGTTGGCAAGTGTTTGTTTATCTGAATTCTAAAGTCCCAGAGCACTGTAGCTTCTTCTTTTTCTATTGCTTTGTCTATTTTACAATCCCACCACTTGTTGCTTGCAGGCCAATGCTACTACTTGTAGTTATTCCAATGCATTGTTGTTGCTAATTTGTCATGGTATTGTTTATAGCCAATCTATGTGATCTTCTCGCAGCAGCTAACTAGGTTATTATTATTATCTGAAACCTGCAAAACCTATCCCTTTTCCTCACCACCCATCCCTTCAATGACATGCCACTATCATGATTTCCCTAGGATCCTATGGACAATAGAGCTGGAACATACAACCACTCCAACTTGTGGTGCTACTAATTTGAAAGGGGCAGAGGAAGGTTGGTGGGGAAGGCAGGTCACACTGGAAGAAGAAATAAACTTTGAAACTGGCCAATTTGCTGCTGTGAAGCAACACAAGGCTTTACCTTGTTGAAACCAGGGGGGGGAAGTGCGTGTTTAGGCAGGGGTGGGATTCAAATTTTTTTAGCAAGAGGTTCTCTGCCCGGTTGCTAAGTGGGCATGGCCATGGTGAGCGTGGCCTAGTTGGCCTCCTGCACCACGGCGGGGGGGGGCGTTTTTGCCCTCCCCGGGCTCAGGAGGCTTTCCTTGAGCCTCCGGGAGGGCGAAAACGGCTTCCCCAGGCTCCCAAACTTCCGGTAGGCCCATTTTTCGCCCTCCCCTAGCTTCCGTGTGTGCCCTGCACTTACCTGCATCCAAAACGGGCCGCGTGGGGACTCCTGGGAGGGGTGGGATGGGGCGGGCGGGGTCAGCCAGGAGTGGGATTTGGGGGTTCTCCGAACTGCACAGAATCTTAGCTAGAGGTTCTCCCGAACCCCTGCAAACCTCCAGCAGCCCACCCCTGTGTTTAGGAATCATGACTAGAGGGGGCATGGATATAGTTCTCCATTTCTATGCCTAGCCCCTGGCTGTCGGGGTACTAATTAGCAAGAAAGAAAGTGGATCCTTTCCTGTTTGACTAGAATATGCAATGGCCTTTGCCCTCCTGGGTACACAAGTGACAATGGTCAAACCTGGAGAAAAATCAGCTCACGACAGCAGTCCCAATCAGAAGAAGGCTTGAGGTTTTATATGTGGGCCAAGACTGGTGTTGCCATCCAGAGTGACTATCTCTTGCTCAGGGTAAAAGAGTCACAGCAGTATTAAAGCTGTCAGCTGGGGGGACAATATATAAACAGAGCCTGGCTCCACTGATGTGCATCCTTGATAAAATGTGGCCCACAGGTAACCAATAAAGTGCTCCATCTGCCTGTGTGATCAGTTTGGATTGACTGAGCCATAAAACTGGGGAGGCCTTATCTCCTTGTGCATCGGTAAGCACACACATGCAAAACAACTCTGGCCCACAACTATGCATGAAATAACATGATGAAATAAAATAAGGTGAAAGATTAGATAAGGTGGCTCAAGCAAACTTTAACCACCAGCAAGTTTTTTCCTGGTTTCTGCCTCAAGCCCTGAAGCGAGAGGTCCGTCTTTTGCAATCTACTGCTCTCTGGCTTCTGGAGTGCCCAGTTTTCTAAGGCCTAACGCTACCTCTCACTACCTCATACCTACAAAGCAAGATTAAATCATGTCTTGTTCCTGAAGCAATTCCACTGGCTCCTTGGGCGGTACAAAGTTTAGTTCAAACTTGCCTGTTTATTTCTGAAACACGTACTCTTAGTATAATCGAGTTTTATCCCAAATTTATTTTATTTATTTATTTTATAAAATTTATATGCCGCCCAACTCCCGAAGGACTCTTCAAATCCGGATTGAAACTGGGCAACGGCTTAAGGGAAATCAATCTAGACTTTTCACATTCATAGCTGGATGCTGCAGATGCTTTGCTGTTGAAGAAACAGCACAATATTAAGCACTTGTTTGGTCAACATTGTTTTAAGGAACAAACTTCACAAAGCAACACAAGGTTTGGCACACATCTCTGCATCTAAGCTGCACTCTTTTAGCTCCTTGGCAGCCATTTATCAAAGGAGACATTAAAGAGTCTTTGGCTGTTATCTCATTCGGAGCAGCTGAACACCAATAAGATCTCTAAAGCATCTGTTGCTGGCATGGAGAAAGTACTCTTTGACTGGAACTCATTTCACATGGACAGAAAGCCATTAAAGTAGCCCTCAATTTACTGTTTTCCAGAGATGTGAGACTGAGGATGGTTGAAGGTGTCATCCAATATTTAGTAGACACTATATTGAGGAGGAGGAGGAGGAGGAGAAGTGTTGTTGGGATAAGAGTCATTGCTGGCTCAGATGGCGACTAAATGCTGGGAAGGAATATAATGGTAATACAATATGTTGGAATCTCTTCTTACAGAATCTAGTGTGGGAAACTGTTTTAGATCTACCTTTCTCAGCAAAGGTACAAGAGACCCCTTTTGGCAGAAAACATCTTTTACCACACTGCTATTAATAGCTTTGCTTCATGAATTCATGGCGAGTAACCTCTCATTTAGTTTATTGAAATAAATTGCACACAAGAGGCTATTCAGAAACAGCATGAGGGCAATTTCAGCTTGCTTCCTTGCCCTGGTACAAAGACAACCCACTAATTGTTTCTTAAGCACCTGTCCTCATGACAAGTAGTCTTCGACTTATGATCACAATTGAGCCCAAAATTTCAGTTGCTAAGTGAGACAGTTTGAATTTTGCCCCAATTTACAATATTTTTCTTGCCACAATTGTTAAGTGAATCACTGGCATTGCAAAGTTAGTAATGTAAATCTGGTTTCCCCATTGTCTTTGCTTGTCAGAAGGTCACAAAAGATGACCCCAGGATACTGCAGCCATCATAAATATGAGCCAATTGCCAAGTGTCCACATTGATGACCTGACTATGGGGATGCTGCAATGGTCGTGTGAAAAATTGTCATTAGTCACTTTTTTCAGTGCCATTGTAACTTCAAACGGTCACTAAATGAACTGTTGTAAATTGAGGACTACCTGTATCTCAGCGTCCTCACATAGCTGAGGCAGCCCAAGAGATTATAGAAGAGATTATATTTTGGAAGTGGCATTTTCCTTCTTATTTCACTGGCTCTACATGTAGAATTGTAGAATGATTGAAGTGCATTGGAGAAGTGGCCTAAAATGGTTTGCGCCTGGCAAGCAATCGTTTTTTAAAATATTTTTAAATATCTAAACATAGTAGATATTAAAATGCATAGCCTAGAAAAAAGCCAAAAAAGCAAGATAATACAAAAAAGACTGTTTCAATTTTAAAAAAAGAAAGCCTTAGTGGAAAACATGGTTTATATCCTCTTTTTCCCTTTCACTTGTACACCCAGCTATGATTCATCATTTAGATATTTGAACTATGCATCATCAAACTTTGGTAATTGTTGTTGAGTTGATTGTTTTCTTGCAGACGTTTCATTATCATGGTCAATTTACCATGGCCAACTCACCATGGCCAACTCACCATGGGACAACTCACCGCAGTCAATTCACCATGGGAGAACTCACCAGGGGACATTTCAACAATTTTATTCATTTAAAATTATTTTAAAAATTATTTTAATTATTGCCATTCAAATTACATTTTGTCCTTCCATTTGCATCCTTTCTTTAAAGTCAAAGTCAAAGTCAAAGCCTTTATTGTCATTGTACATCATGTATACAACGAAATTTAATGATTCTATTTCATCATTTCTTTGATATTATGTAACTTTTGTCCTGTGGCAAGTTGGTTATGGTGGGTTGGCCATGGCGAGTTGGCTGTGGCGAGTTGTCCCGTTCCGCATCATCAATGCTGGATGACTAGCTCAGAGATCACCAAGGACCTCTCATTTCAACTCTGAGCTACAAACATTCGCCTTTATTGGTAACTGTTGTTAGTTTCTGTTTAAGTTCTAAAAATTGTATTCCAGATATCTAAATTTGCCTTGCTCTGGAATACATTGTGCACCGGGAGCCATTCTTGCTTGAAGTTAAATTTCTGTTATGAATATACTGCATAATGTCAATGTCACTATTGCAGTACATTCTCCAATTTTAGTCTCCCAGTCTAATACCCCTGGCAAGTTGTTTTCCAATACTGTGCTAGATTTATCCTTGTGGTGGTTAACAAGTATCTTAGGCAACTGTAATATTTTTCATTTTGATTTTCTGGGATTGTGCCTAGTAGAACTACCTCTGAGTTCAGTTCAAGATCTTTTGCTGTTGTTTAAAAATGATTTTATGCATTTCCTTCCAATGTTTTTTGAGCTTTTTTGCATGACAGCCACATGTAGTAAAATATTCCATCTTCATTATGGCATTTCCAAAATTTATTGTTATATGTTCATCTATCTTGTGATCATAGATAAAATTATGTACCATCTTTACATCATTTTCCCTCAAATTGTAACTTGGAGTAAATTGTCGCATTGCTTTTTCCATTGGTTCCCTGTAATTCTCTCAAATTTTGCATTCATTTTGTCATACAGACTTTAATTTGTTCTCTGTGTGGTATTTCAGCAGCAATAAATCCTAGTGAATTATCTTGGTTCTGTAGGAGCATTTCAAATTCTGTCATCTTTTTCAAGGTCCCTCCTTCTTTTACAATTGTCTTTTATTTTTTGAATTATTTGTAAATACATTAACCATGGCAAATTCCTTCATTGTGCAGTTGCTGTTGTGTCTTTAATCTGTTTTCTGAATTTGGATGTAGCATATTGGCATGTATAATTAAATCCTTTTTACTATAATTGCCCTTAGAATAAAAAACATTTGATTGTGAAGCTAATGGTAAAATTGGCGGATATAACCTTGCTTTTAAGAGATTCCAGATTTTAGCAGGTTTTGTCTTTTTATAAGCCCTATCAAATTCTTTCTCTTTTGTTTCTTTGTCCTATAACATACCTGAGAGGTCCATTAGGTAGGTCTGCTCCTTCTATTACTGACATTCTGCTGTTCAGGTATCTTATCCTGTTATCCATAATAAGAAGTTTGGTCTGTAGCATCATCTTAAATTGGGGAGTGCTAATCTAGAATTAGAATAACAGAGTTGGAAGGGACCTTAGAGGTCTTCTAGTCCAACCCCCTGCTTAGGCAGGAAACCCTATACCATTTCATTTCTACCTATTTCCTTTGAATCTTGTAGAATTTTAAATCTTATTCTTGGCTATTAAGCAGTTGTTGCAGGCTACAGGGATTCTGCCCCAATTAGCCATGTTTACCAAATGACTTGGTGGTGGCGGGTTGATAGAATCATAAGCTTGTCAGAAAGCCATCTAGCCCCACTCCCTGCCCAGTACAACAATCTTTGTACCATCCCCAACAAACGGCTGTCCATCCTTTTCTTGAAAATTTGCAGTGATGGGGCACCCACTGTTTCAGGATGTAGGCTGTTCCACTCATTAATAGCTCTCGTAGTCAGGACACTCTCTTTTTTGCAAATTTGCATCTTTCTATCTATTAGACTTCCATCTATTGGTTCTTGTCTTACTCTTGGATGCCATGGAGATACATCCTCACTCTCTGTCCTGTAGCATTATTTTATTTATTGGAAGACCACTATCATGTTTTCCCTTAGTTAACTTACTTTCTTCCTGTCAGTGACCACATTCCAATTTTTATAGTGCTGCCCATCAGAGAGGCACTCCCACCTCTGCTGTCATTTTAGTTGTGCCATTGTCTCCTCCATAGCCACAGTGGGCAGAAGAGGGATGTGTTCAGAGGTGGGTTCCAACCGGTTCCAACCGGTTCTTTAGAACCGTTAGTAAATTGGCAATGACATCACGGAGCCGGTTCTGTCGGTGTCTCCGTGGGTGCCGCCATCTTGGATTTTTGCTTCTGCGCATGCGCAGAAGCTATTTTTTTATTGCTGCGGGAGCGCACCCAGCGCGACCCTGAGCGAACCGGCAGCAAAAGGATCCAGAACCCACCCCTGGATATGTTGATTATTTATCTATTTAGCAGGAAAAAGGCAGGAATTGATAACCTCCCTGCATTCTTTGCAGCAGCTGGAAGTGCTGAAAACAAGGCTACTGAACAATTGAACATCCTAGATTGTCTATTACCAGCACACAGAGGTGCAAGAAGATGTAAATGTTGGTTATGTTGTGTGACCAATAGGTGGAATAATCTAAAGGAAGTGGGAGTATTTATCCAAGCCATCCCCTTCTTGTATTTATTAGTGCATTAACATAGCCAGCATCCAAATTCTTCAGGCAATTGAGTCGAAACTCAGTAGATGACTTTGGGACAAGCAGTATCTCTCTGCCCAACCTATCTCTTAGGGCCGTTGTTGTGCAAGAAATTGGGAAGAGAGTTTGGTTCAAGTTCCTGGAGGAAAGGCAGTGTATAAATCAGTAGTGGCTTCTAAAACCCGTTACTACCAGTTCGCGCGCTTGCGCAGAAGCGTCTCGGGCGGGTGGGCGGAGCCTCCCGCTGCCGCCGCTACCAGTTCTAAGAACCGGGCCGAACCGGGAGCAACCCACCATTGGTATAACTGTAATAAACAGATTATAAAAATAATACAAACAATAGATGGAATATCAACAAAAATAGAAAAACAATGCCATCAGGAATGAGCACAAAATCATCATAAGCTGTAGGCTAATGTGTTCTGTAATAAATACAAAAGCTAATAACAAACAACAATGGATAAAGTAAGATTAAAAGAGTTAATTGCCATTATTTGGCATTGGAATTTAGCTCACTTCTCACTTTCAGAACTAAATAAATGTTATGCAGTAATTGCCTAACAATTAATGGGCTAACTTGGGTCAATATTCATATCAAAAGCAGATTATTGTTGCAGAAATCTTGCAGCTAATTGCAACAGGCAAAGAGAACTTCTTGCCTTCACTGTGGTGTGGAATGGATCCTGTACTATTTAAACCAGGGTACATGCAACCATTTTCTGCATTACCGGATGCAGTTTCAAAGCCATGCAGAAACACCTTGAATTCTGAACAAATTGGGAAACACCAGGCATCCATGGTGATGGCAAGGGCTTTGCACAAATATCAAGGCATGTCTGAACAGCCCCCAGCACTCTCATGTCATTCTTCTAGATTGGAGTCAATGAAGTCTTAGATGCATGCCCTGACACAGCTCAACGAATTAAGAAAGTAGGTGTTGTACTACCACTCTCTAGTATTTATGATCAGCACTGTCATGTGCAATTTTTACAGCAAAAATATTCAGTTGATATTGAATATGTACATTCAATGAATTAGGATCTAGCATTAAAGATTCAAGGAAGGAAAAGGAAAACCACAGACTTTGCCAGGGCAAGTTAACATGTGAATCTATATTTTTCAGACAATTGATTGAAAAATTTCTGGAGCCAGAATGGTATTCAAATTTAGGTGTTAGAGTAGAATGGGGGAGACTTTGGGGTCAGAAAAATTTTCCTTTGTTTCTTGTAAGTTTTAAGTCGCTTGTTGGCTGGAGACCAATTTTCTTCTGCTCAGACCATGAGGCTCTCGTTCTGAAGCAGAGATTTTTTCTTGTCTTAGTTCCTATTTCCTGCATTTTGCAAGGCATCCTGCAATTGTAGTGGCTAATGTTCTCCTGCTTCTTCCTGAATTGAAAATCAATGTTCCACAAAGCCCCAAATCAGAAATTTTGGATCCCATCTCAAGTCAATCTTCTTAAGGCTGCAGGAATCATTCTCACTCTTTTCCCCTCTTCTCCTTCTCTCCTTCTCTCTCTTCTACAAGTTTATTTAAATATTTAAATAATTTATAATTTAAATTTATAAGGAATCTTGAAAGCATTAGCATTGGTACTATGTAACACAATAAAGCTGAAACTTCTTTGAAGCTTCTAGGTGTGTGGGAAGCATAGCATCAGGGGGTTATTTTTTAACTTAGAACTATTTTTTTTTAAAAAAGGACAGCAAATACATCAAGAGTTTGTTCAATTCATAATTGGCTCTACTTGCCTAGTTACGATAAACCAACAATGAGTTGGAGTGACCAAAATATTTGCTCAGTGTTTTGATTTCTTTTACCAATGTCTCTCTCAGGGTAGCACTTGCCAAGGGTTTTGCTTACTGTATATTCCTCAATAAGAATATAGTTTGGTATATATTCTGCAGCTGTAAGTTCCAAACTAATGAATATAAAGTAGTCCAAAAACATAGAACATAAAGTTAGCCATAGCTTGTTTTAGAACAATAAACTGTGGTTTATTATTATGTCTGAATGAAGCCACTGAGACTTCATTCCATGTAAAAATGTAATGGCTTGAGCAGTGCAAATCAACCCCAAAAGCAACACAACCAATAAAGACCTACCCTGATGTATAATACCTATCATCACTTCTGCTGATGCAGCTTCCATGAATGTTTGTAAATGTGGTTACCCCCCAATATATACTCACAGAGGGATTCAATCATAGCTTATGCAGCTGTGCATCTTTAGGAATATATGAACTGAAGACTGCAAGCATGCCTTTCTTTAGGGAATTATAATTCACATCAGTTGAATATATTCAAAAATGACTTTTGTTTTCTTTTTGCTGGAAGCATCTTTCCTCACCACCATTCCTCTTGAGCACTGTAGTCGGGCAAAACCATGGCCAAGACAGAATTATTCTTAGCCTCGCATTTCCTACCAACTCCCTCTTCCTAAAGCTCAGGCAGAATGCTGAATATATCATCAGCTTGGTGCTGATGGCTAAAACTTCTCAAATCTTTACAAAATAAGTCCATCATATCATTAATGAGGTGCTCCCTGGAACAGATGTTAGCATGAACATAAAAAAATGATCCCTCTGCTATAAAACATTCCTTCATGTTCTGTCAACTACAGCATATTTGCTGGAAAGGCATCAAGCACGGAAAGGGATTCACATGAGTAAATGATTTCTCAAAGATGTTGTGGTTTCTGTCTGACACATTTTGTTGCTCCAAGTTACACATTTGATTGTTTCCCTGTAAATTGCATGTGAACTACAATCTCTCACTTTCCTCTTTAAATTTAATCCAATCCGTTTTGTTCAGCCTGAAAACCCTGGAACCCATTCCACCATCACTGTTTCTGATAACAACCATTATAAGTCCAGAACAGTAAATTAGTATCAATTCTAAGGCAATTTCCTTTGTTAATAAAAAGTGTCAAATATGAGTATGTGGGGAGAAAACTGAGGGAACATAACTGCAGAAGGACTGGAGAGAGGGAGAAATGAAATAAAGAATGAAAAGAATCTCATTCCTGATATTATGGTAGGTGCCATAGAAAATGTTGTGAATGTGGATCTGGCTTAAACTTCTTGACTGGAAATATAGAAATAACTTGAAGCTAGGGTAGCAAGTAGGTAGTAGGATTGCTGTTTTGAAGAGCCAGCCTCAAGACCAGGTCAAAACATTTGTTCTCCCTCCTGCCAAGCTAAGACCAACCTAGGCCATCCATTTTCTATTTACTTAAGGTAGAAAAGCTTTAAAGCACCTCTATTCTTCCCAGGTAAAACATCAATAAAGTAATTATACAAGTAGTACTGCTGTGCAAAGCCTTTGAAAGAGGTGCTTCACACCATGTAAGAATGTGGTATGAAGCACTTCTTTTTGAACAGTGAAATCATTTGCAAAACTCGGGTGGCCGCTGCAGAAGCCACTCCAGCTAGCTTCACTGAAGCAAAGCAGAGGTGAAGTCCCTGTGCATGCATAGCTTGTAAGGCAGAGGTGGGTTCCTCCCGGTTCGGACCGATTTGCCCGAACCAGTAGCGACCCACTGGTGATGTCGTGATGACGTCACGGAGCCGGTTCGGTCAGTGCCAGTCCGTGGACGCCGCCATCTTTCTTTTTTTTTTTGAATTTTTTTTTATTCTTTATTAGAGCCGAGGTTTTTCTTCTGCGCATGCGCAGAAGCCAAGTTTCCAACACTGCGCATGCATCGCCATCTTGTTTTTGGCTTTTTTAAATTTGTTTTTATTTTTTTGGACTGCGTATGCGCGCACGCGTGAAACGCGCGCACGGCCACGTGGTGCGGCCATGCGGTGCGGGAGGAAGCGAACCGGCAGCAAGGTAAATTAGAACCCACCCCTGTGCTGTGCACGGCATTGTTGTAAGCCACCTCCACAAACGATAGCAGGTCCGCCCAGTTTTCTTGTTGGTAATCCACATAGCATCTTATGTATTGTTCCACCATTGTGTTCGCTCATTCC
>QLTV01000787.1:192687-232803 GCA_003457575.1 Thermophis baileyi
AAAGGCAGCTGGGAGCAGTTTCTGAAGCAACTGCATGACCTCTGCAGATCACAAGGCTGCTTTAATGACTTATGAAGAGATAATTCCTACATGCATTTGCATATTGTGATGAACTTCCTTCTAAGTTTTGCAGCTTTAATAACTAGTGATTTGCTGTGGTTCGTGACATCCCAAATCAGCTGTTTGATGAGATGTCTTGTTCTGCCTAATGGAAGTACCGGTTGTGATAGAGAAAATGTATAAGCACTAGATAACGAGTGTGCATATGTATCCAATAAACAAGGCCACAGCCTTTTGGCTGGAGTCTCCAACTAAGGTTTTTCTCTTGGCTGAACAAAGTGAGACCTGGCCTCAAACCAGAACATTTTGCAAGGCTGTCAGTGTTCATTCATTCATTCATTCATTCATTTGTTGTCCTTATCCTCAACATTGCTAAGTGCTGACAGTCTTAAGGGACAAGGGAGAAAATGGATACATGCCCTTTCATATTTAACCTCAGTCCTCTGCTTAACCTCTCTTGAATAAACATTAAATCTTACCTCTGTTGCTAAGAAAAACCTCCTCTGTTGGGATATAGCCTGCCAACAGGCAATGACAGTTCTCTGATAGACCAGTCCTTTAAAAAACAATGGTAAGAACAAACAAGGAGCAACTCTTTATTATGAAAGCACTGTTCTACAGCCCAAACAGAATCAGAGATATTTTCTACCAAGACACTTTTTCATTTGGGTGAAGAAAGTTCAGATATAACACTGAATCGCATAACATCTCCGAAGGCTGCTCAAATATTGAGGGATTTAATAACATGGGCGAAGCTGAAAAAGACAGTGAGCTAGTTGTATTCCCATAGGAAACCAAGTGAAATGAAGTCACCATGATGTTTCAGATACGGCTGAGATAGTGAATTCAGCCAGAAACAATGATCAAATATAGCTCGAGAGGTTTTAAAATAAAATAATTCTCCAGGACATGGAGAAGAGAAATACCATATGAACTGCAGAGCTGTATTCAGGGAACAGCAGAAAAAAAAAGGCAGGCAGAAATATGCACCCAAAATATTAACTGGTATATGAAACTTAGAACCTCAAAGAAGTACACAATAAAGATTTCTTAGGACACTTCCAGGCAGTGACTTTTTTCAGCCACAGACTTTTGAAAAACCCTGGTGACAATTGCTCTGGTTTGTTCTGGCCAGTTTCAAATACCCAGGAACTGAGGACCAGGCCTGTTTACTTGGAGGGAACCAGCCAACCAATGCTCTGCTAATAGCCCTGTTACCTAGCCCCAGTTCATACTGAAACATTTCCCTTCTGTGTCTTTAAAGATGTAAACAAACTTCTTTTGTTGTGTTTCCCCAGTGACTTTCCTTCTTCCACTCCTTCAGTTGCTGATGCTGGCATGCCAGGAACTCTGTACTTCAGCTCCTTTGCAACCCACTACATTGTGCTAAGGGTAAAACCAGGAACTAGGAAGTGAGTGAGCTGGATTCCATCAATACAAAGTCATCACCCTTCCTCCCAGCAGAAAGCACAAACAAGATGCTTGGGGAATGTTATTTTACTATCATTCTGAAAAAGAAAGAAAGAAAGAAAGAAAGAAAGAAAGAAAGAAAGAAAGAAAGAAAGAAAGAAAGAAAGAAAGAAAGAAAGAAAGAAAGAAAGAAAGAAAGAAAGAAAGAAAGAAAGAAAAAGAAATCACTTGCTTAAATCACCCACACCAGCTTGATTCATCTAGACCAGGGCTGTCAAACTCGCGGCCCACGGGCCAGATGCGTCATGCGCTGGCCACACCCACAGCCGGTTTAGCAAAGGGGAAAAAAGTCCCGATATGGCACGTGCCGCTGCCGTGGCGACGTGAGTTTGACACCCCTGATCTAGACACAGGATGTGGCAGTAAGGTAGGTGCACCTTGATGAGGTTGGCACCTTTATCTAGAAATGACCAATCAAATGTTTTAAAATGCTATTAGAAGGAAAAGGTCTCCCTATCAATTTGCAGATGCCAAATAGCAGACTATAAATTGTGCAGATCTTTCAACAGAGGTATTTTGTAGGCATCTTTTTGCAGAAAAGCTTTAAAAAGGAAGCAGATATAGAGTAGCCATCCTGGGTTTCTTTGTCAAACACAATGGAAACTTTTGATAGTGTCATCAAGCTCTGAAATGTCAGCCCATTTGTTGATCTCACCTTGAAAGACACAAAATGAAGATCACCCACAACTGGTACTAAATGTCCTAGTAAATTTAAAAAGAAAATAATGCTTGAAATGACACAAAAGCAAAGGAAATAGGCTATGAAGAGGAAGACCTAATTGATGCTTTTGCACAATGTGCTATGCTCGAGTCTTAATCTTCCTTCCATTCCAGCCCTTTCTTGTGGTTTGGGAATCCAACCCATTCGATGTATTATATGAACCTAGCAAATGAATTTAACTGGGTTTACCATGTTGTGTGAATACAGCCATAACTATACTGGATCAGTGTGTCCTATGGCCCCTAATTTTTTGTAAATAGACCTTTATCTTGCAGTGAATTGACTCAGGCTGATCATAATCCACATGGGGTATCATTTTCGGAGGACAGAAATCACTCTTCCCTTCACTCCAGTTATACTTGAAAAGAACCATTAGACTTGCCAGTTGGAGCTTTCTTCCTAAACTCCACAGTCAGAATTAGCAGAGTAATTACGGTATTAGCAAAATCTCATCTGCCTAGGAAAAATGCAACTTTCTATTAGTAAGGTAGCAGAAGACAGGGACCCAGTAAAATCACCCCCTTGTAGGGGTGCAATGCAGACTAGCCTCCTTGCCAGTTGGAGCAAGCAATGTGACTTTGTCATGGCTAAATATTCTACACATTCCGGATGCTGGACCTCACAAGGATCTCCCAGCAAGAAGCAGCAGCATGAACATAAAAACAACAGCTCTTTTCAGAGGCATTAATGCTGTATTCTGTTATGACATATGAAATAAATAAAATAAAATAAATCCCCGTGTAAGTTTATATCAGTTTTTTTTTCAGATTTGGCAATTTTAAGATGTATGGACTTCAGCTTCCACAATTCCCCAGCTAGCATGTGGATGGGGAATTTTGAGAGTTAAGGTACACACATTTTAAAGTTTTGTTTAAACTTTGAAAAACAGGAGTACAGATGAATATGGGTGAAACTGAACTTAATAGACAGACACTATGAGGACCGTAGTTTAGAAACTTGGTATTCAGAAAGCTAATAACTGCAACAGCAAAAGAAAGCAATAGCTAAGGCAAAATAGTTAAAGGGAATGCAGAGCTTAAAATACACATACACACAAAAACAAAACAGCAAACCCCACAAGTAATAGCAAAACATATACGTCCTTAATAAGAAAACAGCAAGAACTAGGAATGAGATAAATAAAATACACACAGCATTAGTTTACCTAAATAGAAACTACTAGAAATTTGGCAACAAACTCTCTAGACTATTAACAAGGGCAGTGAAGAAAAGAAGAGGGGGAAAATGAGCCAGAAAAATCTATTCTGTATATATAAAAGACGGAAATGGAAAGGTCCCCTGTTCCACAAAAGAAAATAAACTGAGCTTTTGCCAAACTCTGTGAGAATTCATACACAGCTAGCACTCCTGACTTGCACTCCACTGATTCCTTTTTAAACAGTCCTGAAATAAAATCTTCTAAGCATGACCGCTGGGAGTGCTTAAACCAACCAATTTCTGGAACTGAAATAAAAGCAGCTATTACCAAAGTAAAGCATGGAAAATCTCCTGGCACAGATGGTTTTGCTGGGGAATTCTATAAATTGTTCAGTGAAGGATCAATTCCCCACCTGAAAATCCTTTTAAATGACATTTGGAGAGACCTGGGAATAAGCATGACTAGACCTGGGAACCAAAGATGGGAACACTTTAAATAACTGGACTTATTTTTATTTTTTAATCAAAATGCCAAACTCAAAACAGTGTCTCTGGCAAGCAGATTTCTGACTTTCATGTCCACATACATTTGATGCAATGAGGCAGATTTATATCAAATGGGTAAATCAAAAATTTGTCATCATCACCCTAAGAACTCCCACAAAAATGTCACTTTCTTTGTTTTCTCTGAGTGCTTTGAAGCATTTGACGGATTAGAATGGTCTTTTCTCCTCAAAAACTCATCAACTGCACTGTTTGTCCCTCCCCCCCCCATTGCTCCCTTTCAAGTTTAAATCAATTGTTCTGACTTCGCTGGAAATGTTCTGATAGTGTTCAGAACATTTTGAAAATGATCTGAGACCATATAAGTCCTCCCTCTAGCTCGAAACATGAGTTCAAAACAGGGTTGCTTTGAGTTAGAAACCACAAGGATTCATAAAACCAGTGTCAAAATCCTCAGGATGGTGGGCAGGTTTTTATCTCAGTAGCAGTCACCATCTTGCAGATTTTGACACATACCTCTGCAGACACTCCATCTTAAATACTTCCAAAATGGGTGGAACAGGATTGGAACTCTTCTGGTAAGACTGGACCTTTCCCATGGCAGCCCTTGCGCTATGGAACATCCTTCCCCCTGAAGTTCAGCAGGCCTCCACCCTCCTGACCTTCCCTAAAGCACCAAAGACCTAGCCCCCCCCCCCAAGCACTGGGATGAGAAGACTGCATATCGGAAGTTTGACTTGGTGCCAGGTTCTTGTTTTAAATGTGTTTGCAGTTTATAATTTTAATATGGCCTTTACGTTGTTTTAAAAATTTTGATTGGGAGCTGCCCAGAGTTTATTGTAAGATATGTTTTAAATAAACAAATAAGCAACCTTCACTTACGTAAGTGTTCACACTGAGAAAGGCTGTAGGAAACTGCCTCACCTACGAATGTACAATTCTTTTCTCACAGGCTTCAAATAAAGATAGGCAATTCAGCAAACAGGCTGGCATATAAAGCAGAGAACTGAAATACAGGTTTTGATCTTTTAACCAAAAAACAAAAAATTCTGATATAATATTGACGTATGTACAATGTCTGTAAATGCTGATTGTTGTTTAGACCTGTAACCATAGTTTTATGCAAGTTTCAATCACTGGTCAGCCTTCTTTCTTTTGGTGGGAATGGATCTCTGTTCCAGACTTCATCATATCTGCCATTTAAATCTGCCATAAAAATGTTCTGTGGAGCTCTGACAGGTGTGCCCTGTGCTTTGCTTTAGGCAGAGGGAATGGATAGGACATGCCAAAAAGCAGCATAGGAACATATCCAGATGAGGCGAGATAAGACTAAACATTTTCCTCTTCTTATTAACAAGTCAAAAACTGGTTGATGTTTCTCTTTCATCAGCTTACTACTATGTTGAATCAGAAGTGAGTTATTTAAAAAAGTGAGCCTGAATAGTGTGTCTGTTGCACAATAGTCAATCTTTAGAATTGTGCTACTGCACTCATCTTAGTAGATGTTTTCCTGTAAAATTTGAATTAACAATAATCAACAACTTAAATCAAAATTTTATGTACGGTCCAAGACCAAATACAATAAAGGACCAACATAATCTACAACTCAGCTAGTCTTTTCAAAACTTGAGAAGGTCACCAAAAAAGAATAACTGAGTTTTCAAATATCATGATATTGTGAATTCATGTATCCCTCCACCCAGGAATAAAATTAATTATTTTCTTAATGTTAATAATGCTCAGGAGTCTAAATTTGATAACCATGCTTAGGCAACAGTTGCAAAAATTTGGTAACCCCATTCTTAGCTGCTTGCAACTCCATGGGGGTGCTAACCCATAGTTTGAGAGCCCCTGGAAATGAGAGAGAGAGAGAGAGAATGTGTGTGTGTATGTGTGTACACATACACATATATAGTACATACTCATATACATACACAGAGAGAGAGAGATGTTCTAGATTGCTTATAAATCTATTGTGCTGTTATCATAAAGGTGCATGAGACTGCCAGAAAAATATTACACAAACAAATATGTTGTATGGACATTAGGCTTCAACTATAATATAAACATTAGCACTATTACAAACCAGCATGAATCTCTATATAAATAAGTACGGGTAATGACATATGTGTAATGTTTTTGTAGATTTGTGCAATTTTGAACGTTCTGGACTCTAATGTGATGCACAAGATTGTTTTCAAGAATTTCTGGAAGATTAATTTCTGTCTGGAAGGAATCTCGGTGCGCAAGCCAGAGCAGCGATGATTACAAGGTCTGCAAAGATGCAGCAGTCCAGAAGAGAATTTCAACTCAGCACCTATCAGCTTTAGTAAATGTGAAGTTAGCCTATCATTTCAAGCAGCTTATTTGGGATCTTGAAAGATGAAAAGTCAAGAGAATTTAAGCTATCATCTCTGGGAGCTTCAGATGCCTGCCCCCAAATTTGATAGCCGGTACTGTTCAAAGTTTCACTAAGATATGGGCACACTTTATTTCTTTGCTCTAAATGTTTGTTATGCCCCCCCCCCCACAAGTGGAACACTGGAGTCTCATTACGATTTGCAGAATACTTACTCTGCAGCCATTTCACATATAAATCTAACCAGCTATCTCTATTTTGGGTTTGCACTGAAAATAAACAAAGATGTTCAAGAGATTGGAAGAAAGCGCTTCCTTTTAGACGATTACACTCAGACAAAAAGTAATGGAACTGAAAGAAAGGCTTTTACTCTCCCCCTCTCTCTCTCTTTAATTTTGCTGAGTGACAGAGGATTTAAATGCAAAGTGGATCTAACACACACCCTGAAGTCAGCTGGCAGTATGCAAATGACCTGTCAGATTAAAATCTGAATGAAAGAGATAACAAGCTTATCTTCATGACAAAAGAGTCTTACGGGCAAACTATTTGACGCACTGTTGATGTTTGTTTTAACCCGTAGGCTTTGGACAGGGCAATAGATTGCAAAGGGGCTGCTGCATCGTCCTCCCCCCCTCCCCACCCCCATCCCCATTTGCCGGGCTTGCGTGTGTTTGTGTTCGCACTTAGCAACAAAAAGCCAGGGGTACGGCACAATGCATGAAAAAGCCAAGCAGCCAGGGCTTACAACCGGGGCTTTCAAAGGGGCTGAGGGGGATTGCACAACTAGCAATCCTAAGCAAGTCAGCCTATGGGTCATTTTTCTCTCTCTAGCAACCCCACAGCTGCAGGGAGAATAAGCAAACACAACGGCGGGGCAGAAAGGCGACTGCGGTCGAGGCGTGCGATTTATTCATCTGGCACGTGCGGAGGGGCCGGGGCCGGATCAGCTGTATTTGTTTAATGAAAGGGGCAAAGAGAAAGGAGGTGAGCAAGCGAGTTGCGCCAGAGAGAGAGAGGAAAGAGCTGAATGCCGCACGCCAGAAAAGAAAGCTGCAGGTGTCTGCAAGGCGGAGACCACCGACCGCCCTGGAGCCACGAAGCCCGGAATTAGCAAGGGATGGCGCATTGAAAAAGCCGGGGCGAGGCTCCGCAAGGCCGCTTTGCCGCGGGAGAGGCGCACGTGGTAGCTGCTCTAGAGGGAAAGTGGTGCTGGAGGAGGCCGAGGAAGGCACTCAGTTGCCGACAGGCCCTTCGCTTCCCGCCCTCAGGCGCAGCTGAAGGCCGGAGACAGCGGTGCTTCTCTTCTTCCTTCCCTCCCGCCTTTTCTGGGATGCGAGTGAGCCCTCGGACCCCAGTTCCTCCTCCCCCCCCCAGAGGGTTTTCCACATTTGAAGCCCTCCAGTTCGTTTGGGGGCTGGCGTCAGAGGCAGGTCTCCCTTAATAGAGAGCGAAAGAAGGCCAATGGTGTTCTCCGCTCCTCACCTTGAGAGAGGCCCCCATTTCTCCCGTTGGATCATTAGAATAACCATTGGACTCTTGGTATGATACTTTTCAATGGCGCTTTTTGCATCAAACCCTAGTCCTGAGTCTACTCAATTGAATGGAACCTCCCCACCCTGTTAAAGTTGAGTTTTTAAAAAGGGGAAATTAGGTTAGATTTGTTGAGAGCTTGATCATAAACGGTTTGGGGTTTTTTGCCCTAATCCTTTTTGGGTCTTAATTTCAGTGTCACTTTCCTTGGATGCAAATTCAGTGCAAGTAGGTTACTTACTGATTGGATTTTTCAATAGAAGTTCATAGAAGGAAGGGAAAAAATGGTGCTAAAGATGCCAAGAACCTAAAGAGAAGAGTCTCTGTACGACTTTTTCATTTACAGGTACTCCTCAGTTAACAACTATTTGTTCAGCAACTATTCAAACTTATAATGACTGAAGGAGTGGTAATTACAACTGGTCCTTGAAGTTCTGACCATCCCAGCTGCTTTGCAGTTACTTGATCATGATCTGGGCACTTGACAACTGGCTCACATTTAGGACAATTGCAGTGCCCCATGATCACCATTTGCAGCCTTCCCTGCCAGCTTCCCACAAGGAAAATCAATGGGGATGCCTGCAGCGAAAGTTGTAAGTCATTTTGGTAAGGCTCCTTCACCCGGCAGCAGCCATCCCAAGCCTTGTGCTCATGCAACACTGCAACAGTCCCTTGTGCGCCCGATCCTGGCTGCTGTGCTTGGACCTCCCCGGCCACCCATGCACTTTCCCACACGGCAGCAGCCATGTATCTGCCTGCCAGCCTCCTTTCAAGCTGCCTGGGGCTTGCAATTTTGTGCCAGCTTCCTCACTGACTTTGATTGTTGGAAGCTGGCAGGAAGCGGCGAAGTGGTTGTCACTTTACGAACTGTGAATAACAATATCAACAGCACTTAGAGTTATATACTGCCCCATAGTACTTTACAGCACTCTCTGGGAGATCTATTTGGATCAGTCAACCTTGAACCCATCAGGATCAAACTCCAGGCTGTGGGCTGAGTTTTGCTTGCAATACTGCATTCTAACCACTGTGAACCTTGCTTAACAATGACAACTGAGATTGCCAGAATTGCCTTCCTTAAGAGATGTGGTCATGTGATGTCTCACTTTATGACTTTGCTTAGAGATGGAAATTATGATCCCAATTACGTTGTTAACTGAGGACTACCTGTATTTATTTTAATTAAAACAATCTTTACCTCATGCAAGAATTAAATTTTGGCATTGTTCGTGGGACTTGCAAAAAAGACTGTTTAACAAGGTCGGTCATCTGGGAAAGGATTAATGTGCCAATTCCATAACTAGAAATGAACCTTTGATCTAACCCAAAGCTGGTAGGATTTAAACTCCCAAACTCCAACATTTGTTTGACAATGAATTAACTCTCCATCTGTGTACAAAGTACTTACCAGATGTGTTAGCTGATTTTCCTCTAGAGCCTTGATGGTGACCTAGTTAAGGGTTTTCAGCCTGCAGAACCTGTTAGTTGAAAAAAAATTACCAGAATGCATGATCAAGAAGCAAAACTCTAGTAATAAAAATTTGACTGCATTCAAGTGAGCTTTTGTTTTTGCTCTTAGGCTCTTGTAGAACCATAAAATTCTACAGTTTGAAAAACTCCATCCAAGAAGACCCCAGGAAAAAAAAAGTAGCTCCTGCCAAAATTCCTGTCTTCTCTAGTTTTTCCACACACAGGCTAGTTATAGTTCTCTCTGATTTGGTCCACAAAATAAATTAATCCCTTGATTATCCTTATTGCCCTTTTCTAACATAGATTCAATTTGTCTGGGTCCTTCCAAAATAAGACAGAATACTGGTGCTGAGGGTGAATGTGGACTACCTTTATGATATGATCTATTTTTGTAACTCCGGTTCCATTGCTGTTTTTATTTGGGGGGGGGTTACTTATATTGAGGATTTTCATCATTGTCAGTGTTAATTGCTTGTTGTTTTTGGAGTGAGCAGTGAACGCATTTTTTTACAAATAAGTATTCAGTGTGTTATCTGAGCAACAGAGTATAAAGTGGAATTACTACTTTCTTTTATTGGAAAATTAGTCTTGCTGGCTAAGAATTCTAAGAGTTGTGGTCCCAGCACATTTGGGGTTGCATTTTGAGCATATCTGGATGGTGCCAGACTGAAGAAGGGTGACTTATATACTTAGGTGATCTAAATACATATTTGCCTCCCAGTTTTCATTTTTGCCCTCATATTACATATGATTAAGATTATTGACTTTTTAATGTGCTATCCAGTCAGTGTTAACCCTTACCAACTGTATAAATAGATTTTTTTTATATCTCCACTAAATTATTTTCATAAACTTGGAAAATTAATGCTTGCTCAAACTCACACTATTAAATCATGCTTAGGATTAGGAGTTACATCTATTAAAGACAAGTCAAGTATTAATTCCTTACTGTTCCAGATCAGTTATTCCGTCTGTTCTCCCAAATAAGTTGTGGGACATTGAAAGAAATATACTAATGCTGTTTTATCATATCTGAATAGTACTTAAACCTTTCAGCATTGCTTCTATTTATTATGATTTCTTTATCATATTTTCCCCAAAAGCCATCAAAATGGTGCATACACTTGGATGCACGCACAACAAATCAAAATTACTGAAACATTTTATTTATTTATTTAGCATGTGGTGATGTACAGAAAGTGGGAATCTACTGTGTCCAAGACAGTAGATGTCCAGCAGCTGATGGAACCCGACAGCAGCCACCAAATCACTTCCAGGTCAAGAGGTATTAGCCAGTGATGTCACTGTTGCTTGGGGGACGCCCAATGGGGGCTCCCTCTCTCATTCCCACACAGGTTCCCACCAAAGTGATATCTGTTTTTCTACTTGCATTTTTACATGCTTTTGAACTGCTAGGTGGGCAGGAACTGGAGTGAGTAATGAGAGCTCATCTTGCCATGCAGTACCTGCATCTCAAATTCAGGCTTGCCAATCATCGAGCCAATCAAAAGAATGAACATTGGAGAGCATCCTTTCCCAGGCACTTGATAGTGGGCTTCTGCAAGTGGGTTATCCTTTTAAAATTTAACATTTGAATATCTGGGCAGAATGACAGTAAAATAAGTAGTTATTTGAAAACCATACTTCAATCAACTCTTAGAAATGAATAAAAATAAAGTAGGATTTTCATGATGTACTCTGATACGATATCTATACTGTATCTGTTGGAAGCATAGTTATTGTATTTACTTGGGGAATGCAAACTAGACACTTCAAGATTTGGAGAAATATGATTCAAGTTGAATATGGTCTGAAATTTGGGATCAACACGATTCAGTTGGAATCAATACAAGATTCAACTAAATTACAGATTTAGTTGTGGATTATAATGGAGAAGTATCAAAAAGGCTGTAGTTACTTAATATTTTTGACAGAGTAGGATGACAATAGCAGGAAAGGTAATCCAGTAAACTTTCAGCCAGGTATCTTCAAGGATATTAACCACAATATTTTTGAAAAGCCTTCCTATGCATCTCCTAAGTCACCTAAGTAAGGTCACTTAACCACTGTCTTGCTTAGCAATGGAAATGTTGAGCTCAGTTGTGGCCATAAGTTGAGGACTACCTGTATTAGCTGAAGTGACATACTGACTGTTAAGAATAAGCTAAAAAAAAACATAAACACTTTAAATGATCAGACTGATTTCAAGGAAAAGAAAATCAGTTTAAAGGTGAAGAAATACATTTAGTTTTACATTCTTAAAACATGACTTACCTAATGCATTGCTGTCTGCATATTGGAAAGAGACAGAAAACTTCCGATAGCCTGAGTATACATACCGTATTTTTCGGAGTATAAGACGCACCTTCCCCCCCCCCCCTAAAAGAGGGTGGAAATGTTGGTGCATCTTATACACTGAATACAGCCATTTTTGGCCTCCTGAAGCCCCACCCCTGTGTCCCATTTGTGCGAAAAATGGGCCTGTTTTTCACAAAAATGGGGTGCACAGAGGGTTTGGAAGGCCTGCAGAATGCTTCTGGGGGCTGGGGAAGGCAAAAATGCCCCCGTTTTTGCGAAAAATGGGCCGTTTTTTGCAAAACCGGGGGTGTTTTTGCCTTCCCCCAGCTCCCAGAAGCACTCTGCAGGCCTCCCAAACCCTCTGTACGCCCTGTTTTTTTGCAAAAACGGGCCCATTTTTCAACCATTTTTGTGAATAACGGGGCGCGCAGAGGGTTTGGGAGGCCTGCAGAGTGTTCCTGGGTGCTGGGGAGGACAAAAACCTTTTTTTCTTACCTCTTCGAAATCTTGGTGCGTCTTATAGTCCGAAAAATACGGTATATATATATTAACTGTCTGGATGGCCCCTGGAGGGGCCGAAAGGCAAAAAGGAAGCAGTATGCTTTCTCCCATATTTGGGTATACCAGGTGATTTAACAGAGAAAAAAACATATATATCCTTGTCCCTGTAACATGCAGATAGGGAGAAGAATCCTGTGGCTCAGAGGTTTAATCACTTGCCTTGTTAGGCAAGGGGCCTGGGTTCTAATCCCAGAAGGGTGTGGCTAGCTGATGAGAGCTAAATAGCATGAAATAGATCTATACTAGTCTCCCTTTATAAATAGCTTGAAATAGATCTATACTAGTCTCCCTTTATTTATGTAAAAATATAACATATAGAAACGGACTGTCGTTTATAATTAACTGTCTGGATGGCCCCTGGAGGGGCCGAAAGGCAAAAAGGAAGCAGTATGCTTTCTCCCATATTTGGGTATACCAGGTGATTTAACAGAGAAAAAAACACACATATATATATATATAATTTGAGAATTCCTGTCCTAAGGAAGGATGACCCACTCTTAAGTGCCCACTTGTTCCCTGGGGCAGCTTTTTAGTAACTCTTGGGATAAAGAGGAAAGCAGATGGGATTCCAGAAGTAAAACTTCATTGTGGGAGAAAAGAGAAGAACCTATGAAGAGCTGGAATGTATCCAGCAGGGAACAACAGGCATTATCTCAATAAGGGGCTCTGGCAGAGGCTTAGAAGAACAGATTGGGAACATTGGCGTGTTGTGCTGCAGTGAGAGCTGAGTATCCATGCTGCCTTATTTACCGCTTGACTGAAACAAGAAAGGAAACTCTTATACAAATAACAATTCAAGTTCTAGAGCTATCGTGAACAAAAAATACAGAACCCAATAACCCACCATGTACTTTGAAATGTCTCACTGCTTCATGAGGAAAAATATGAGATGAGTTTTTTGCTATGTATAGCCACTAACCTTAAGACAATCATGTATTTCTGCTGTAGGTATCCAATTTAAACCTCATGCAATCATGAACTCCATATTATTTGTGAACAATGCCTCTTTCTCATCCATATCTATTTTATTGGGTCACGGCAAGCATAAAAAAGTATAGGCTATATTTATGCCGCTGTGCTTTGTTGAAAACAAATGGAAAGATGCAGGTGATGACATCACCACAAGAGGAAGAGGAAGAATGAGAGATACAATGAGAAAATGAGAAAAATATCTACTTTTGTGTGTAGTAATCTGTACAACATGTAGTAGTATGTTGCTTGTGTCAAGTTTGAATGGAGGGAGGTGGATTATATTTTATTCATTGGCTCCTGAGGAACATCCTGACTGGAGATATACCGAAGAGCTACTGTTGCTTCTTCACATTGGCTTGTACCAAAATATGCCAGGTTTGTGAAAAAAATTAAATTTCTTCTAAGATTTTGCCAGAAGTTGCTTATTTGTGGTAGACAGATGCCATCTTGTGAACTGTCCTAAGAATTTTAATTTTCTTTTGGATTTTTCTTGGCACAGGCAGAATTTCATGATTTGGGCAGCTCTGTGTTTTTCTTCTATAGCAGTGAATTTTTCATATTAATGTATAACATTAAAAGGGATTTTTACATTTTATCTTTTCTTTTTAAGTAAAGTTTGGTTTTGTCTTATCTCTTGTGAAATTAGCAAAGCAAAGATTGAATCCTAGAGGATAGTCATGTAGCCAACAAGTTCCACTATAGAAAGTATTTCACTGTTTGCATTTTAAGCTTTAATCAACAGAAAGATGGCACTGGGTGTGAGACCACTATCTTTCTCTTACACGCTGAGTGGGGGAGATGCCAGGTGTGGGTTCTTCTGGGAGATAGATGGTAAAAGCAGCAGCTTCAAAACCTCTATCCTGAAACAGGAGGTAGGATAGGGTGTGACTGATGTACATAGCCACGGTGGCGCAGTGGTTAGAGTGCAGTACTGTAGGCTACTTCTGCTGACTGCTGCCTGCAGTTTGGCAGATCAAATCCCACCAGGCTCAAGGTTGACTCAGCCTTCCATTCTTCCGAGGTCGGTAAAATGAGGACCCAGATTGTTAGGGGAAATATGCTGACTCTATAAACCGCTTAGAGAGGGCTGTAAAGCAGTATATAAGTCTAAGTGCTTTTGCTATTGCTATACCCAGAGTGGATCATGGGACTGACCAGCAGCTGCAGGATCCAATCTGGCCCAACCACCTCATTGCCAGCTTACTCTGCCTCATATCCATATTTGTGCTACTTGAACAGCTTAGTTGGCATGCTGGGAGCAACAGTGCTACTTCATACCCATTGCCAACCCTTCAGATAGCCTCCTCAGACAATGCAACCCTTTATGCCTTTGCCCAGAACTTCTTGGAGAAAAAGTTTGAGACTTTTAGCCTTCTATCTTATGCACGAAGCTATTCTGCCACAGAAGACTTTGGACAGATAAGCATATTCAGAGGATTTCTCCTTGTCCCAAAGAATATTCACTATAGTTCTTAGATCTGTTCTGATACCTGCTGGTATGAATGGCAGACCAAGCTCTAACAAGGTTAGTAAATGACAGTTCCATAAATGCTTGCAGTGGAAGGAGCCACCTTCCTTGAGATACTTTACCTTAAAGTTAAGCATTATATCAGTCCAAGCTATTTTCTAATGTTAGTCTTTCATAGTACAGTGATAAGGTTAAGAATAGGTTAAGCCTATTCTAACTTCAGATTTAACCTTAGATTATAGGAATGATTTTATAGAAATGATATCTTTAAAATGGGAAAAGCAGATTTTAAAAAACCCTTCAGTAGTGTTCATTTCTTAACACGGCCCATCTCTAACAAACAGAATGAAGTCAAAGAAGAACATCTGGTATTAGAGGATTACACCATATTGGATTGCATTCCATTCCACCAAACAACTCTGGAATAAAGTTACTTTTTGCGTAACTTTAAGATGAGGTATTATTTCCATTTCAGCATTTTGTTGGAAAACTGGAAAAATAAATAGTAACAGTTTACAAGTTTTCTAATATACTGATGAGAAAGAGAAATAGCTTTAGAGAGGAAAGAGTCAAACATCCTATGGCATTGGCAATTGACTAACCATTTTGGTCCATTTCAAATGAGAAATAAATAAGGAAAAGTTCATTTTGTATGAATATCTCATTCTATACTATGAATACAAATGGATTTAACCTTGTCCCTTCAAAAAGGATGTAGACAATCAGAATCATCTTTACAGAAGACTGCGCCTGGTTTTAAATGAGCTTTTTAAAAAGCAGCTGCTTTTTTTCTCTTTCCTTTCTCCAATTCCCGTTCACAGTCAGGATAGATAAATAGAGTAAGGCAGAGGCTAAATGCTGGCCTAAAGTTCAAAGCAGAATAGGGCATAGAATGGGAGGAGAGAGGTTCTTCCAGTTTAGACTACACAACACGTGTAGATAGATCTTGCCATCCAAAACCAATGGACATATTATGCTTGGTTCCTTGTTCTGTAATTAACGCAGAGTGTGTTTTATCGTATACATTGTGATAATCATTTTAAGATCTGAAAGTGGTTGTTGATAGAATGGATTACTATTATTTTAAAATAGGTTATTTTGTTTAAAAAAAAGAATGATTCATGGCCTTTGAATCTGTTTCAGTAGTGGATACTGATTACAGGGGATGAATCACTAATTGAAACTATTGTTATGTTTAATTATGCATCTTGTGGTTACACCAAATAGGAGAGGCTGAAGTTTAAAGGAATGGAATTCACATTCCAGCCATACTCTTGTGTTTCTGACTATCAAAATGCCTGAAATAATTGTGACATGGATGAAAAGAAGACACTGAATTAAGAAGTGTCCACCTCATTACGACCTTTTGCCTAAATCTGTGCATGGCATCCCCCAGCAGCTTCTTGTAGGTGCTAAACAATATTTGAGGATGAAACAGAATTTTGCGGAATCACTTAGAATTAAGTATTGTGAAGTAAAGGATAACTTTCCCAGACTCATCTTCTGAAAAACAGAAAAGAAAAACAGTACCTCCCTCTCCCATTCCTTATAGATAATTCTGATGGACTGTCATGCTTCATGAAACTGAATGCTGCCAAGAGAATTTATAGATCCGTATTTTTCAAACTTTGTAACTTTAAGATGTGTAGGCTTCCCAGAATTCTCCATCCAATATACTGTCTGTATAGTTGAACATTATTCACACCTTGCCAGATTTTCTGTGGATTTGCCAGGTCGCTATAAAGAAAAAAAAAGTTGTTTTCTTGTCCTTTCTTTATGCCTAATTTAATTTTAAAAAATCTTAGGGCTGCTTCTGTAACTAAGTATTGGCTAGCTGACAGAAGAAAAGTAGCTTTGTGCAATGAAATACAGTTTAGAATAGAAAGAGAGAAAGAGAAATAATAGAAAGAGAAATAATAGAAATAGAAATAGAACAGAATAGAATAACAGAGTTGGAAGGGACCTTGGAAGTCTTCTACTCCAGCACTCTGCTCAGGCAGGAAACCCTATACCATGTCAATATTACTTTTCTCTTTTTTGACCATTGATCAACTGTGAAGGACAAGGATAGATATTGTAGCCATGAAAACATATTTATTTAGGGAGCAATTGTGACTCATTTGAACTGGGTTTCAGTTCTGAATTACACTCGGTTCTGCATTCAGGTTCCTTTGTTTCCAAACAATAGCACCTGAAATCTTAAACCTTTACTGTATAATTTTGGTAGTCTGGCATATTGTACAGCATTGCTGTTTTATAATGTAGTTGCTTTCAGTAGATGCTGGTGTTAATTGACTTCCTGGGGATGTCCATAGCAGGTAGACCAATGGGAAGGAAGCCTGGAACCATACTATTGTTTTATAGATTGCACACCTGCTCTTCCTCCTCTGCTTTTGTAGTACTTCTTTCTGATTGTCAGACTGCAATCCTGCCTGCCATACCTGTTCCGTTTTTTCTATGCTCCCCCAACCCCCAGGATAATGCTGCATGTTCCATTTAAATACATTTCCTCATCTGAATAATATTTGCTGTAGAAAGACATCGACTTCACTTTGCCTGGATTTATAGTCCAAAGTAAAAATGCAGACAGGGCTGTTGTGGGATATAGACCCAGCAAAGGAAAAGGCTGGCCAGGGAAGGAGAGGCATGACGTGAGAAAGCAGCTTTCTTCTGCATGAAAAAACTATGAAGTCTATTAGGAGAGAATGGTTTTAATTACTGACATCATTTCAAAGCAATCTTGCTGAAAAGTGACCATTTGTGGTCAGATCAGGCACGTGTTGGAATGGGGGTAAAGCATGTGTTTTGAGACTGCAGAGAAAATTTTCCATTCCACTGCAAAACTGGCTTAATAACCATTGCAAACCAACTATGTTGTTTAAAGTTGAAATACTTCAGTCATCTGCTAAACAATAAACCTGTTACTTTGAAAATATATAACTGGGTCAAAATGAAGTTTGAAGCTTTACTTCTGACCTTCTTTGGTGTCTGCAGATTGTTCGCACAGAATGAGTCTCAGAAAAATACGTCCTAACTTTTCTAGAGCTTTTAGTTGATGCTGATAACAACTGCTAATGTTAACAACTTGATCAATAAAGGAATTCCACACCCCACTGTGATTTGAAACATGGTGTTATTTCCCCCATTTCTTTTTGTGCTTTTGGGGTTTCTGCCAAAAACATCAGAATTGTTCTCACAATGTCCATTATTGAACTGGAAACTGTGAAAGAAAGCATAAAAGTGATGATACCTAATGAGACTTATGTTCTTGGGCAGCAGACCCATATTTCTTATCAGCTGGCAAGATCTCTAAATTTATCTTATGATTTGAAGTAGCTGAATCATAATACACAGTACTGTCTGCAGAAAGATAATGCAAATTAGCTCTAGGGCACAATGGAGAACTACTATAGCACACTCAAACACGATGCAAGAAGCTATTCACTTAATTCTAACAGTCTTCTGTTAGAAGGATTAATCAATCCACGTTGGATTTAAAAGCAAGGAAATAAAAAGAAAAATCATGAGCTTCAGGATGGCAGACTAAACCAGTCATACAAGTCACCTGATCGTAGTTGTTCCAGCAGACTATGATCCATTATATTCCTACATCAGTGATAATAATTACTTTTGGATTTCCATATTACTTCTAGATTTAATGAAATCTTTATTTGAAGATGCATTTTCAATTTAAAAAGTTGGAGTGGGAGTGTCAGTTGCAGAATATGTCCCCAAGGGCAAAAAAAAAAAAGTTATATAGGAATAAAATTTGGAGAAAACATAAAGCTTGCTACCTTAAATTTCTCACATTGTAATGCTAAACCACATTTTCCCTGGTGATCTGAAATTCTGCTTTAGCTTTAAAGTATTTATCGTGATAAATTGGGATGCTTTCAGAGTCACAGTTTCCTCATTGTACACACAGATGATCTCAAGACCTATTAATTGGCTTCCCTTTCCGATTTTACAATCTCTCTTTTGCCACCTGAATTTATGAGTTATTCCAAAACACCAGATCACCACTGGACTGAATAAAAAGAAAATTCCTGGGCCAGAATGGATAATCCATTTGAAGGGGGGGGGAATTCTAACAGGACGAGTCCCAGATTAGGAATGAAGTCCAATTTCATCAGAATTGCTTGCAAATTTTGGAAATGTGAAGAAAGGGAAAAAGTGCACTCTTAAAGAACCCCATCCATGTAATTGTGCTCCTCTACCATGAATGAACAAAGAGAAAACAATGCTACCTAGATTAGTTCAGTATTATTATATTACCTGTCTGAATGAAGAGGTAATTGTAATGATTATGAAGGCAGTGCTGGGGTCAGCTGCTTGGCAGGTTGAATCTGGGTGCAACTGTGCTCCCTTTGCCCACCTAAATAACAAGAATATGGTGCCCAGAATGCAGTAGTAGATTATGCCTTTCTACCTTCCAGCAATCAGTTCTTGTAATTAAGCTGTAATATATTTGAGTAAGCTTCTATTTTGAATACTGATTACTCTTTTTTTAACCATATATGTCTTTCTCGGGTGAAATCCAGCAGGTTCTAACAGGTTCTGGAGAACCGGTACCGGTAGCGGAAATTTTGAGTAGTTCGGAGAACCAGTAGCGGAAATTTTGAGTAGTTCAGAGAACCGGCAAATACCACCTCTGGCTGGCCCCAGAGTGGGGCGGGAATGGAGATTTTGCAATATCCTTCCCCCAGGAGTGGGGAGGGAATGGGGATTTTGCAGTATCCTTCCCCCAGGAGTGGGGAGGGAATGGGGATTTTGCAGTATCCTTCCCCTGGAGTGGGGAGGGAATGGGGATTTTGCAATATCCTTCCCCCAGGAGTGGGGTGGGAATGGAGATTATGCAGTATCCTTCCCCTGCCATGCCCACCAAGCCACGCCCACAGAACCAGTAGTAAAAAACAAATTGGATTTCACCACTGGTCTTTCTATTTCTTTATGTTGTGTTTCGAATGTGTGTGCATATTTGTGTGTATTTGTATTTCTGTGTGTGTGTGAGACTATATATATATATATATATATAGTCTGTGTATTCTTCTATAGAAGTAGTTCTGAAGTTGTTTTTTTTCCCCTTGCTTGTTTTAAACTCCCTTCTTCTCTCCCACATAATTGGAGCACTGGTCAGTTTCATAAGTACTGTATATCTCCAACTCTGTAAGCTAGAATCAGAGCCATGCAGATAAGGCTGTCATCAGAGATAACAGCAGTCAACAACCCACAGTGTCATTATCTCAGCAAAGGGAGAAAGCAGGCAGCTTCCCTCAATATACAAAGTGCAGCAGTTATATATGTCTCCTTTACAATGATAGATGAGATGGGATAAAGGGGGAATCCAACAGAAAACCTTCAAAGCCTGTTTGATTGCAATCCCTGTTCCAAATGGTAAATATTTTTTCCCCTTATGCACAGCAAGCAATGTGTTTCCATGTGTGTTACAAAGAAGAGATCAAAATGATTGCAACGGAGGAAAAATTTCACTCCTGCGAACCTTTATTCAAACGGAATTTCTGCAAAGGAAATAATATAGCAGTTTTTGTCAAATACACTAAAGTGGAAGACAAACAAATCTGACAGATGAGAGCTTTTTAATTTCAAAAAAATAAATAGAATAAAAGGGAATTTATTTTCAATAACTTGATCCTGGCTCAAAAAATCTGAAGCTCTTACTTATGCTCCATCTTAATCAGCCTTCATCTGTAACTCTGGTGTGCAGCCTACTCAGAAGGATGTAAGAGTCTACGCGCACTCTCCCCACCAAAACCAACTTTCCTGCCGGAAGTGCTGCTTCCAAACCAGTCCTTTGTCTCAGCACCAATACCATGAAACCTCCCCCTAAAGGTAACATGTTATAATTGTCCTTGAAGCACCTAAGCAAATTGCAAAACACCAATCTAGTTGAGTCCCAATAAGTGTCCTAATCAAAAAACACTGAATTCCAGAACAAAATGCATAATTGCTACAACCACCATTATTTTTTTATTATAAATGAGATATGGAGTATAAACAGACGTTTGCTTTAAATCACAAATAAAAATGTTACCAGGCCGTGTTTCTTTATGCTCATTTCTGAAGTGACAAGAAAGACACAAAGGGGTGTTTAATTAAATCAAAGGGTATGGGAGAGAGAAATGGTTATGGTCCCTGCTATTATGTTACAGTTCACTAAAATGAAAACTTATTTTTAAACCTCTGGTATTAATTTGAGATTATTCAGATACTTAATTAAAAGTGCAGCATGTGTTAAATATTATTTCAACAAAGATTATCATCAAAACTCTATGTAATAAGATACTTCAGTGCTTAGAGCAATATTTTATGCAAATTTTCTGTGCCGCCAAATGAAGTTCCCTTCCTTTTCTCCCCCCCCCCTTTTTTCTTTTTTCTTTTTTGCTCTGCAATTTGCTGCAACAAAATGCTCCAGCCAGGAGAAAAAGTTTCAGTAATAGCAAAAATATTTACAGATAACATAATGCAGGATATATCATCCTGGCGGTAAACATGCCTTCAAGATCAGCTCCTTTGCTGATAATGCCTTCATCTAAATGAACAGAGAGACAATCCCACAGACCCAGAGTCTACAATTGTGGCTGCAATTAATTGGGTAACTTTGCACTCCCAGAGGTTGCATTAGTCAAGGAAGAGTTTGGCTAGACGCTATCATCTTGCTAAACAGATTCCAAATCTATATTAGGCAACACTGTTATTATGCTAATACAAAGATCTTGAAGCATTGCACCAGTTTTTGAGTTCCCAAGAACTCCCACTGGGCACGATGGAAAATGAGAGGAAGGAAGAAGGGAAAAAGTGGCGGACGCTGGAGCCATGGAGTCTGCATTTGTTCAGTTTAAGGATGAAACCTGGGAGGAGATTGCAGGCATTAAAAGTAGGCCCCCAGGTACCGTGATGATTTCAAATGGCCTCTAGCACTTTTTCATAGGGCTGCTGGAATGAAAGAGCAAACAAGCAATAGTTGATACCCAGGTGGAAAGTCTAAAATCCAGTTGCTACTCCCATCTGCCTCCACCCCTAGGCAAAACTCCCAGCTTCTTCAACTGATGAAAAACAGAAGGGAAATTCAACAGAAATGGTAAAATTGGTCCCATTATATATATATATATAAGGAATTAGTCAAATATTTGCAATGTTAGTGAGGTAAAACAGTCAATTAAGTATTTTATTTGCCGAAGATTGACCATACATGTCTCAACTTTTTTTAAAAAATGCTTTTGTTCAAAAGATAGCTTATGAGTAGAAAATTAAAATTTTAGGCTTGTTACATTAAAATTAAAAGCATTAATACCTTGCTAGGTAGACTGCATATTGAATTAGCACCCTGGGTTTTGATATATATATATATTACTGTTCAGTCAACAGTTGTCATTATGTGTATGTTAAAGACAAAGCCAACTAAAGCATAGGTAAAAGATTTATCCCCAAGTTGTTGCCTCCTTCACCTATGACCTTTGGAGAATTTTTTTTAAAAAAACTCTTGACATTTGAAAATCTGGAATAGGTATTTCCAGTGCATGATCAAATATGACCACTAGTGCTAAATAATACAAGCCTGTTTCCCTCCCACCCCTTTTTGTTTTAGAGTCTGTCCTATATTCAGAAGACTCTCCCAAATTAACCAGAGCAGAATGACAATTCATGAAAATAAAATGAATAAAGAGAGATATAAAATGCCTTGACTATAGATGCTTAATCATATTCAAGTAATGCAAAGGAGTAAAAGGGCAGTCTTGCTGGAAAGCAGGACATGCAGGGAATTACATTTGATGCTTTCTGATCATCCTTGCTTATATTGTGTATGAGAGGGAACTATATTGATATAAACTGAGCCAAATAAAGGGTTATGGGTATCC
This sequence comes from Thermophis baileyi, assembly GCA_003457575.1. Classification (NCBI taxonomy): domain Eukaryota; kingdom Metazoa; phylum Chordata; class Lepidosauria; order Squamata; family Dipsadidae; genus Thermophis; species Thermophis baileyi. Next base: position 215,136 of record QLTV01000787.1, read on the forward strand.
AGCATGCGCCTTTCTATTTTCCTTGTTATTTGTAAATAATATCTTTGAAAAATAGATGTCAGCCACTGATACAGTTGCCAACGTGTGACTGCATAATCATAATATTAGGAGGAGGAGAAGAGTAATAATCAGTTTAAAGATTTAGACATAAATCTTTTATGTCTTTTATTAGTACACATTTGGAATATTTTTAACTAACGGTAAATCTTGCCTTATTGAGGAATAGAAACAAGAACACTCACTTTACCTTTGATAATGGATACAAAGCTTTATAAATGCTAATTTAAATTCACATTTTATATTCTTTAATTAAACTTTTGAGATGTATGCTTCCTATTTGGATTGAAGTTGGATAGCACTTTCCATTTTTGAAGAAAACACCTTTATTTTTGTGACTGACAGAGCAAGCTCCGGCCTGGCTGGGGTGAAGGAGAGGCAATCAGAATTAACCCTGAAAATTGGCTGTAAATGCATGATTGCACATAGCAAGCAGTTGCTTCCGTAAGAAAATCTATGACCATTTCCTAGTGAGTCCAGCTTATAGGCCAATGTAGCAAAAGCAGAGGCTTGTTTGCAGCTTGATTATTTAATAAAAGCACCAGACATCAAAAAAAAAAAAAAAAAAAAAAAAAAATCAAAAAAAAAACAAGAAAAAAGAAAAAAAAAAAAAAAAAAAAGAAAAAAATAAAAAAAAAAAAAAAAAAAAAAAAAAAAAAAAAAAAAAAAAAAAAAAAAAAAAAAAAAAAAAGCCTGTCATGGGAAGAAACAGGATAGCACTGCCCTCTATTGGTCTTGAGCGGAAAAAAAAACATTCTTGAGAAGTTTTTGGAGAAGGAAAAGGACTGACATGCTTAATCTCTATTGCTAATTAAAGACTTCTTGGAGCTATCAGTTGTCATGAAGGAATCAGTGATTCTTTTTATTATGTCATTTTCATCCCCATGACAACTGAGTCCAAAGGACAATGAAAATATACAGTCTGATGAAGCTGTTAAACAAGTATGAAAATGCCTGTGTTTTTTGCCCTGCAATCTAAACAATGTGATAATGGCAATAATAGCTCTATTCACAACACAGATCTCTCCCAGCACAACTCTTGTAAACTTTCACTATCTTAACTGTTAAACAAAACTTGGACTTTATCAAGAACCCTTTGTGTTTTATCTCACCACTTTATTTATGTGCTATGAAATGATCCAGATAAGTGATAGAGACTATCCAGGAAACGAGAAGCAAAGAAAATTCATGCAAAAGAATCTCAAAAGCAAAGCAAAAGATGCAGGGCTCATCAACATACAGACACACATGCACACACACACAAAGGAAGAAAGAAAAGAAATGAGAGGTGGAAAAGAAGTCTAGCACCGAATTTCAACTGCAGACCAGCTACAAATTTCTTATCAACATGGTCTCAGTGCAAAGAAGGTCTTAATGGTGGATGTTCACTGGATTTACCATTTTTCTCATTAAAAATGAACACACTTGTCTGCTCACCTTAGTGATCGTTCAGTTCCGTATAACTACAAGCTACAGCCTGTTTTTTTTTTTAATTTGCCTTATTGGAATAGGTTATTTATGAGTTGGTCAAAAGCCTCAGGTTCCAGAAAAAGCTAGGTGCACCATTGCCCAATTTTTACTTTTTTAGAAAGTCAAGTTGGAAAAAGGAAATGCTTCTGTAGGTTAAAAAAAATAATAATATCCTTCTCTTTCAGATTCATGAATGGAAGCTAAATGAACTGGCACTAAATGTAGTCATGTGACACACTATCACACCTGAAGGCAGTGGGCAATCTTAGGAAAGCTTAGGAAAAGGCCAGGCTATGGTGGCACACAGTTCTGTCCTCCAATATTTCATTCCAATTCCCTGTCTCCCATCAGTGGTCATCTGAAGGTCTGTGAAATGATAGAGTCTGCTGTAGAGTTTGCAGCAATGCCCCAACTCTGTCCTGGTTTGGTGACTGAGTACCTGAACTTTTTCTAGTATGGCTTACATGTTAAAATCAGTATCTAAACAGTGACATCTAAAACAGCAACATAAAATGAACTGTAATCAAAACAAATATAAAAGTTGGTCTGAGAAAATGGTCCCATCCCAAAATGTGTGTAAATAGGCTGCTTCCTGTTTTTAATGGATACTGCAGGATAGGGGCTGCTTGTGGTAATCAGACAAGAAAAAGACTAGTAAGATTTGAGTAGTGCATCCAAGTCACATCCAGGCTGCACAATGACAGGTGCTTCTGGCATGAAGTTTATAAGATAATAAGAATAGGCAATGGAGGAATGGAGCAAGACAGAATTTTTGCTTGAAGTGGTTTTGAAACTCAGAGAGTTAAGGGAAAAACTATTCTCATTCACCTTATGAATTCTCTGTTCATGGGTATTTGCAGTGTGTTGTTGTGATCAGCTTGGACTTAATTGTTCAGGATCAATCCTAACATACTCCAAATGATGCTACCAGGGTATCCGTCATTTTAGAAGAATTCCAAGGTTGCAGAAGTAGAAAAAAATGCAGAGAAAAACACAAAAAGATAAACCCTCACAAAAATAAGTAAGTAAGGACTAGGAACATTCCCATAGCCATGATACTTTCTGTTTCTGTATTGAGAGGGAAGGCAAAACAGGATGGAATAGGGTCTCCTGAAAGAGGCCACAAATGGAAACCCTAGATAGGAAAATTCCGCACTGCAGTATTTTATTTCTTCTTGTAAGTTTCTCTTGATCTGGGATGCACACAGAGGGGAGAAAAGGGGGATAACAATACAAATTACCCTCATAATTCAATCAATCAATTTTATTTAAAGCCATAAGACCCCAGAGCACTTCTCTTAATTACAAAATTTATGTAGCATAATAAATACAGCAAAAATAGAATGATAAAACTACCACAATGCGAGTAGGTTCTGTCATAAGATTTCAAGGCTCTACAACAGTTTCCCTATTTAATCCGGTCAGATCTCAAAATTCTCAGTTAAAAATGAGTTGTACAGATCAACTAGGCAACCAAGTTAGAGACTGTTGCTCTACAGTAGAAAATGAAGCTTTTCCACATGCCAAACTTCTCTTTCTCATTCTAACTTTAGAGGGTTGACCATTCCAGTATCCCCATATAATAAATGGAGGGGAGATGCCATCAAGCAGTTTTCCCCAACCTGGGCACTCTCCAAAAGCATGGACTAAACTCCGAGAATTCCCTGCAATGACCATGTGAATTGGGGAATTGTGAGAATAAAATCCCCACGTCTGGAAGGTGACTGGGCTGGGAGAAGATTATTCTAGAAAATTATTGCTTACTTAAGAGCTCCAAATGAATTTATGGATAATATTACGTATGAAATGAGGATTTGGCGTTCGTATCCTTAGTGATTGCACTACATCAAAACCACTTTTCAGTAGCCCAGTGACATAAACTATAGTATGTTTTAAGTTAATTACAATATGTCAGTTCATTAATTGCATATTACAACTTTTGAATGAGCCCTTATTTTGGAGTGATGTGAAATATAATACATAAAGAAGAATCTAAGTTGCACCAGCATAGCAATTAACAGACTACACTTATTATTATTTATTTTACTTTTACACTGGCCTTCCTCACACTAAAGCCTGGCTGGCAATTTAAAGCAATCTTTTTCTCTTGGGCCCCTCCAAAGTTGCAGCTCCTAGAATGCCTAGGCATCTCCACACGCTAATCTAAGCCGAATTTGTTAGATCAACCCCATAATATTCTTGGTCTGGACAAGCATACTTAGCCCTGAAAAGAAAATTGGTCATATTATCTAAATAAGGAGAAGTCAGGGTGAAAACGGGGGAAGGACTTTAAAAACAGTAACTGCAGAATCAGTACTTCGATCTCTCTGATCCTCATTACCTTTGGAAAACAGATGAAGTTAAGGAGACACAGTTCTTGGCTCTTTTGCCTTTGTGACCCCGTTATAAACCTTGATGGCTTGTCACAAGCACACACAAACCTCACAGTCATGGACATCTGCAACTCTTTCACACATGCTGGTAATTCTCAGTTGCAGTTGTAATGCTGAGGCTGGGATGGTGGGGTCCTTGAGTGACAAAGTGAAATGTGTTTTCAGTTTGGTCCTGCTATTTGAGATAGCTGCTTGAATTCACAACAAATAAATAAAAAAGGTAAAGTGTAATGGATCTGGTTTAATGAGATTTATCCCTGTAAATTAAAACTCTTTTAGTCAGCTCCAAAGACCTGATATTTGTTTGCTTGTATGGCTCAAGGCATGGTGCTTATTAACACCTAGACACTCTGATCACATGTGAAAGCCAAAAATCTATCATACACTAAAAGGCAAATGTTGTCTGTCTGGGACCAATGGTTTTCTAGTCAAAAAATTGCAAAACCACTCGGTCCATTTGCATCAACAAGGTATCATCTGAAAATCCTGCTGAGATTTCATTTTCCAGAGCAATTCCCCCTTCCTTTCTTTACAAAAATATTTCTCTGCAATAAAGTGGACGATTCATTCCTTTCCTTGGCAGCAATGAAGCTTCATCCTGAATTGGAATCATGGTCAATACTATCAGATTTTTTTTTAAAGGGGTTGATTAATAATAGCAACAGACACCCAGTTCTTATTAGTTTGTCACCTGCCTATTCCAAAGATGCTTTACCTAGTTTTTTCATCACTACAGCTAAATCAGTGATAGAGAAACTCCAGATTCTGGTTCCAAAATTTCTCTGATGGATCTCCAGCCATTAACATTTAACATTGTAGCTTCAGGTAAAAGAGAATTGTGTCTGCTTCTGGGAACACTAAAACCGGACCTTGTTGGACAGGTTGTGTACTAATGTCTCCATCCTAATAGATAAAACCCAGGAATTGGAAAGTTTTTATTAGTATTGACTGGTTTATTCAGTTGGTACAATGGAATAGCCCACTTTTCTTCTATGCAACTAAGTCTCTCTCTGTTGTTTTTATTAGATAGTTTTATTAATGTTTAGTCTTTTCTTTTTCCATTAATTTAATTTTAATTTAATTTAATTAATTAATTGTATTTCTATGCCACCCAACTCCCAAAGGACTCTGGGCGGCTTACAACAGGGTATAGAAAATACATTTAAAAACATCATAAAATATAAGAAAACCAGTTAACAGTCACATACATACATATCACTCAAGGCCGGACCTCGCAAACTGCGAGATCAACGGCCCCAAGCTTGCTGGAAAAGCCAGGTCTTCAATGCTTTCCGGAAGGCCAATAGGGTGGGGGCAGTCCGGATCTCAGGGGGTAGCTGGTTCCAGAGAGCCGGGGCAGCCACAGAGAAGGCCCTTCCCCGCGGGCCCACCAGCCGACACTGCTTAGCTGATGGGACCTGGAGGAGACCAACTCTGTGGGATCTTACCGGTCGCTGGGAACTATGAGGTAGAAGGCGGTCTCGAAGATAACCTGGCCCTGAGCCATGTTGGGCTTTTTGGATTAAACGCTGAGTGATGCATTTTATTAGAAGAGCAGACCATACATTTTTATGCATGTATAAAAAATAAAATAAATAAATAAAATAAATAAATAAAAATAAAAAAATAAAAAATAAAATAAAATAAATACTCTGTAAGCAGATTCCCATCCAGGTACTGATCATATCTAGTACTTAAAATACTCAGCATCAGCAATAGTGGTGTATCTTATGACATTGACCCACACCCTGGAGGGACTGAAGAGATTTCCAAAGCAATCCCACCCTGAAGAGACTGAGAATTTCTCCCTTCCTTAAGAACACCCTAGGAAGTGTGTGTGTACAGTATCTATGTGTCTTAAATTAAACAATGTATTTAAATATTTGTATACATTCTAAGAATATGTTACTATACACGCTAAGGAAACTCGGAGTAGAGAGTTTAATTCATAAGTTAGCAGACGTTTTCTTTTTTCCAATACTAGACTATATTCCTTAATGTCTAATAATTGTCTTGACCTTGCCATCTTTATTAGGAGGTTGAATACCTGAAATTCTTCAGTGCTGCCTTCTTTCCTTATTATGAAGAGCTGAAATTCAGTTCTGTTTTACCCTTTTGTCAGCAAGATATTTTGTTCACTGGGGAATAAGGCACCCCTTACTGAAATCGATTGTTGCTCACTATGTGGGAGACAGTTTTCCTTTGTTTTGATGACTTATTTCATGTTCACTGTTTCTAAAACATCTTTTATCATGACTTACCACCCTAATAAACAGAACATGGAAGTCCTATAAGGGGAATGGAGGCCTGACAGCTTTGCATTCCTCCCTCAGTGGTTCAGGGAACAACATTTCCCTTTTTCTCAATAGAAAGAAATGCACCCAAAGTGCCAGGTTGTTTGGGTTTTTTATTTCTTTTCATTCTTGCCCTTTTGTGCCAATTGTGGAAGTGAAGGATTTTTGTTATGTTGAACCTGTAGCAAATTGGGGTCAGACAATGAACTCTTTTTTTTTTTTTTGGCTTTCAATTGTTGTATGTTGGCAGAAGAAAAGATGAGTGTGATTCATTCTCAAATAAGGAATGAAAATGGGAGGGGGAAATTGTCCAGGGTCTCCCCTCTCGGAGAGTCTAAAAGCTTTGCTGGCAAGACTATACATTATCCATCCTTACTCATCATAACAGCAATATCAGCACCTGTATCTGTTTATAATTGCAATTCTTAAAGCCCAGCAATTTAAAAGAAGAGAAGACCACTTTAACCATTCGTCAAACCCCAAATAATATCCTCCTGGCAGTTGTGTGTGCCCAGCCCCTCATTGTCAGCCCCCCACCCCTTTCCATTCTTTCCACTTGTTTTCAGGGATGCAATAAAGTCTGGTTAATGACTGAGCAGGAACCTCCAGGCAGCCACAGTCTGCAAGACTAGGTTTTGCAAGACACAGTCTGCAAGACACAGTTTTAAAGGAGCCGACATTAGGGTTGTGTGGAGCTTCAGATCTGAAGGTTAAAAGATGCTTTTGACCACAACTCCTTTAACCAAATGCCTGTTTTTCAAGGGATGCACATCAGCCAGCAAGAAAAGGATTGGCTGGTCTAGATGTTGCAGACAGCATCCGCACCCATACACTTCTTTGTGCCTTTGAATCTGAAATGTTGCACAAGTTTAGTGGCCATACATTGAATGATAGCTTGATTTCCTATCTATTTTCTGTTACATCTAAGTCTAAACTCCTAGGAAGGGATGGAGAAAATTTAAATAACCAAATGAAGGAATATTAGAAATGGATATGAGAATCTGTCCCTAGACTATGGGTCAGCAACTGGCTACCAAATACACCCAGCATGTGGTCCTCAATGGAGCTGCATCTACACAGAGAGAAGCATGCAGTGGGGTATCTCAAGGTTTTGTCTTGGGCCCAGTGCTCTTCAACATCTTTATAAATGATCTGGATGAGCGGGTAGAAGAGAAACCCATCAAATTTGCAGATGACACCAAGTTGGGGGGAATTCTAACACTTTGAAAGATAGACTGAAGTTTCAGAAGGATCTTGATAGACTTGAGCATGGGCTCTATCCAACAAGATGCAGTTCAGTGGTGAGAAAAGTGAAGATCTGCACTTAGGCAGGAAAAATCAAATGCATGGGTGCAGAATAGGTGGTACCTGGCTCAACTGTAGTAACTGTGAGAGAAATCTAGGTGTCCTAAAGGTCCACAACTTAAGTATGAGCCAGCAATGTGCTGTAACTACCAAGAAAAGCCAATGCGGTGCTGAGCTGGATCAACAGAAGGATAGCATCAGTATCACGAGAAGCGATAATACCTTTTATAATGCACTAGTGAGGCCACACTTGGAATACTGTGTACAGTTCTGGTCACCATGATACAAAAAAGATGCTGATACCCTAGAAAGTGTGCAGAGTGGAGTAACAAAAATGATAAAGGGTCTGGAGGCAAACTTGTATGATGAATGGTTGAGGGAGCTAGGTATGTCTAGCCTATTGAAGAAAAGGATAAAGAGGGACGTGATAACTGTCTTCCAGTACTTAAGGGGCTGTCCTAAAGAAGAGGGGGACTGACATATTTTCTAAGGCACCAGAGGGCAGCACAAGAAGTGATGGTGGAGGCTTGTTAAAGAGAGCTCCAACCTAGAAGGATAAATTTTCTTACAATGAGAACAATTAATCAATGGAATAGCTTGCCTCCTGAAATTATGAGTGCTTCATCACTGGAGGTTTTCGAAAATAGACTGGACAACCATTTGACCAGGATGATTTAAGGTCTCTTGCCTTGAGTAGAAGGTTGGACTAGAAGGCCTCTGAGGTCCCTTCCAGGTCTACGATTCTATGTTCCATGTGGCTCTAGTCTCAAAAGTCCTGCAACTGTACAAGTGCAAGAGAGAGTTATAGCTTTGCTTTCTATTCCATTCACTGTTCATGGAACTTATTATGAAATTACTGATGTGTCTGACATTCTCCAAAGCTGCATTTTCTCCAGGGTTTTAGAGTTTCCAAATGACTTGGCATGGACTCCAGAACATAGATAGTTCTTTTTATTCCTGAAAATTGCATGGATTGTATCAGTTTCCCCCACACACACACACATATGCAAAGTACACATGCACATGCACATTATCAAAAGATGTGTGGGCAGTTCTGAAACCACAAAAAAACCAGCCAATCTGCTGTGAGTGCACTTTACAATCAAATCACAATTCTTTCTCTGTGTTGCACAGAAAACATACTTGTGGGCTTTAATGAAACATTTCCATCCAGTCTGCTCTTTCAAACTTTCCCCTAGTCTTCTAATTTCTATTCTACTTTATAAAAAGAAAAGAAAAGAAAAAGCAACATTTGCAGATGGGTAATATGTCCATATGTGAAGAAAGTGGTAATAGGATGCCAGTAAATTGAAGGAATGGAAAGGTATGCCAAAATACATTTTCTCTGATTCTGGAATTAATTTTCAGGATTTCTAATCTCAAACAAACTCAGGAGAAACGGAGTGCAGGGCAAAACAAACTCAAGAAAAATAGCAACTCAATGGAACTAGGAGCACTCACTTCCTATGTCATATAGGGACAATCTTGGGCTTTAGGCAGTCGTAATTTTAAGACTTCTGCAAGTGATTGAATCAAAATTTTGGGAACAACCTTTGCGGAGGAGGAGGAAGAGGAAGAAATTACCCACAATGGGCACTGATAACATACACATCTGTGCACATGATCAACAGAATAATAATACTGATACCGATCACATGGGCCCCAGAGGCAATCCTAGTGGCCACTGAAAAGCAATGAGAAAAGTTTGAGATTGCTATCTATACTAAGGCTCCATCCATGGACCAAGCATCCTGCACTCCTGGATATAAGTAGCCATATGGGTAGGCATTGCTGATGGACTTGTACTTCCTTCAGCAATGTTTTCTGTGCCAAATTTTCTTCAGCAGACCTGCGGTCCTTCTGTTTACATTTTTGTCTCGAAAGTGCCTGGAATTTGGTTCCCACATGGTGATTCCTTTCTAGATTGGCCTCTCTATCGAAGTGCTGAGGTAAGCAGGGAAATACCATGTGCTCACTTAAAACCTTTTATTTCTGTTGTAATATGGACATCTTGAAGAGGAGATTAAGTGGGAGAGAGAGAAGCAAATGGCATTACTGATGACCTAATCCTTTGTCTCAAAGAAAGAGGAAATAAAGCGGGGGGGGGAGAAGAGTAAATAAAGGAAATAAAAATGAAACGGGGTTGAACTAGAAGACCTCCAAGCTCCCTTCTAACTCTGTTATTCTATGTTCTAAAGCTTCTTGTTATCTCACTGGAGGAACTTGCTTGGTAAACTCACTTCTGGTTTGAAATGAAAAAATGTGCGCAGCTGATACTGAGACATCACTCAAGAAGAGAGAATCTTAGCAAACCTGCAGGATTTCCACACAAACATGCCCCATTTCAGCTTAGTGGCTTGTATCATCATCAAGGGTCAATTCTACTTGCTGGCAATTCTAGAGTCAGTTCTACTTGCTGGCATCTCACTACAAATCTCACTGCATCTCACTATTTGTTTTGTCTTCAGTACAAAACAAATAAACCTGGTGAGGAAAAACAGTCAAGCAGATGAGCTTTTATTATTTCTTCATTAAGAATTTTACATGAAGTAAAAGACAAATCTAAAGAAGAAAAAGAAAAAAGTGCAAGGAAAAAAAAACTAAAGGTAAGCTTTTTCTGAGTCCTAATTACTCTGGCTGTTTCCACTCACCCTGCTCATTATTACATCTGGATATCGGAAAAGGCATTCTTACCTTTGTGCAGCCTTGTGCAAAGCATCAAATGCATATAAAACCTACTGGAGAAGAGGTGGAAGGTTGGAGGGAAATGTGCATCATACCATACCATCTAGTAAGCCTGAAGTAGAGAGTGTATACTATATAGTGAAATCCCTATAGAGCGGTCATAATGCCTCTCAAAAACTAAAAGGTTGTTGGTCTTGTTCTAATGGCCATCACTAGAGAAGGACAACCATTGTTCTGTGAAGACCAGAAGAAAAGTGCAAAGACCATCTGCCTCTTTCCTTCTTCCCAGCCTGCGTAGGCTAATGTACTGAAACATTTACTCAGATAGTTGTTTACTTCCTAGCAGTACAGTCCCGAAAAAGTTCTGTAGATGAGGTATTTTCAATCCAATCCCCAACTTTGGTGTCTTCCAGAGGCCAGACACCAGGGAGAAGAAGTTCTGCATGCTTGTTGTTGCATAGTCACAACTCAACAACATACACAAACTCCCAATCTCTTGTATCTGGGGCAGGTCAGTTACAGACTGGGTAGGCTCACTTGCAGCTCCTGATAATCATGTCCACATTTTCTACCTATCAGTCCCCCCACTGACCTTCAAAGCTGAAAAATGATTATACAGTTTCCCTTCATTGTGAGGCAGAATGAAATTTCAAGCGTAGCATCAGCCTGAAATATATTTTCACAAAGCATCTTTCACAACCCTTCCCTTCACTCACAAGTGTGATGTGGCTCTCCAGAAAACGGTTAAGTGCTGCCTGTGATGAATAAATGGTTGCCCTCTTTTTTTTTTTTTTTAATGTAACATCATACCCACATCTCAGCCAACATTATTCCAGAAACTATATTGGGTGTACAATACACAGTCACTACAATCCATTCAAGGGCTGCTTCACAACAAAATCCAAGAGTCCCAAATTTGGGTCAAAATTGTGACAGGAGAATGGACAAAATGCCCCATTGATAGCTTGGGCACTTCTGTTTTGCTAATACCGCTTCAAAGCCCAGCGAAAGATTGATCTGGACAATTTTGATAATGGGAAAAATGTTGGTTAAGGGACATCGTGTTTTACACATGAAGCTTGGCTGGCAGCGGAGGAGAAAAAAAGCAACAACCTGTATACCTGCCTCTAAAACTAAACCCTGAAGTGTTGTGCAAGAGCAAATGAATCTGTTTCAGCCTTAAAGGGATTACAGACTGCAATTATATAATTCTTGTCAACTGATGTTAAAGATAGGCTGCAAAGAATGTATGCAGAGGCCCTGCAATAAAATGAGCTCCTTTACTCCTTTCAAATGTTTGTAAGTCTTGGAGGTTATCCAAAGGTCAAACACAGGAAAAGTCTTGGCAAACAGAAAACATAATCAAGAGCTTGCTGTTTTGGGGTGGCTTTTTTAAAAAAAAATACTGGTGCTTTCTGCAATAAAATAAAATCATTTGTAAGGGGTCAGGAAGCTCTGTCTCCTCAGATGTAGAGCCAGAGGGGCTGTGCTTTAATCAAAGGCTGAAGTTCTACCTACCTCCCCAGCTTCTTCTTCCCCACAACACTTGTCACTTAAAATAAACAGGGCCCTTTTTCTCTGGATTGAGATGGGATATAAAAGGTGTCGAGAAAAAGATTTCCTTAAGCCACAGTTGGGCAAATATTTCCATAAAGATGATTGTGGATGTCCCTTGAGCTCACTGAAGTAACAGATAGACAAAAGAACTGGAGTTCCAAAGGTGCTTTTTCAAGAGGCAACTGGACTTTCTGGTTTTCTTTGAAGATGTTTCGCTTCTCATCCAAGAAGCTTCTTCAGCTCTTGAAAAAGCACTTTTGGGACAACCATGACCTGGATGACTGAGAATCTCCATAGACAAGAGAAATGGAGGCATTTCGGCAGTGCTTTGGGGTGTATGGATTCATGGCACAAGACTGTAAGTTTACAGGCATGGGCTTTGGATCTGTAGACTTGAGAGGTTTATGGGCATTGTAGCCTATTGTGGAACAAGCTTTGCAAGTGGCAAAATGTTGGCATTCCCTAAAAGTCAGTTGTCCCTCCTGAGAGCTTTTAGGTTGGGTTTTCCAAACAGTGAGGCTTCCATCACATGCACAGCTGAGTTCTATATCTTTCAAAATTGCAATCTACAATTTTACTTCTGGGACAGGATTAGTGGAAGGTACAAACTGCATAAATAAGGTTTTTTGTTTTTCGAAATCAGCTTTTAAAGAGACTAGATTTAATTTTGTAAGGGCTTATCCACCCTTCACAGTTGGCAGGCAGCTGTTTCTGGAGGGCAGAAATGGATTACGCTCACCTCTAGTGATCCCCACACAGCTTCAAAGTGACCACAGGTTGCAGTTTTCTGCTCTACATCTGAGGTTCAGTTTTATATATTATGTCACCTTGAGGCTCATGTCCATTTCAGAGAGCACCCTTCCTCAGCTGTTTCACAGAGGCAGGAACACTCCTTCAAATTGAACTGGTGCTTAACCTGTTCTCTAATACCTTTTAAAGCTTCTTTTTACCACAAGTGCTGAAAGAGCATAATGGCTAAAATTATTGTTTTTCAAGCAGACGTTAGCTGGTTTGAAACCTTGCTGAAATGTTCTTCATCTCCTGAGCTTCCTACTTTTTCCCATGCTTAAAAAAAAACCCCTCCAGTGTTTCAACATTTTACCATTTTTTTCAGTCACCTAAGATAGAAGGATTTTAGCCTCTGGGAGTGGATTTATATTTTACTCATATAACAAAGCTGGCAGAAGCACATTCTTATACATAGTCTTTTTAACTTCTTTCAGTAAAATAAATCCCTTACTGTTAAGCATATTCTACTTCTACCTTTCTTCCACCATTTCCACATCATAACATTTCCCATCTATTTCCCCATCGTCAATCACCATTCTACTGGAGTCACTTGTTCAATTTGTTCAGCATTTTTATACAAATTCCAATCATTCCATTTTCCCTATCAAACACAAATACCTTAGACACTGATACATTAATTTTCAGATTCATCTTCTTTGCTCCTAACATTTGCTGCAAATAATTCATCAGCCAACAACATGGCATAGTTTACAAAAGTGTGTATAAATTCACATCCAACCAACATACCACTAATGTCGATTGAAGCATTTCTTACACATTTACCCATAAATATGTTTAAGAAACATCATATATCTTTGCTGAACTCCATGTATTCACTAAGAATTCTAATTATTCTTATAGTGCACATGCTTTGCTTTCATTCTACTCCCACATTCAGAATGTCTCATTACCCTTCTATCCTTTGTCATGTGTACACATTGGTGCACTTGTGCTTAAACCATATAGTTAGAATTAACCAACTTTTCAAAGAACTACTCATTAGTCACCTTTCTCATTTATTTTTTGGTCTATGAATGGTCCAATAACTTTCTCTGAATTAACTTATTTTGCTTTCTTCATTCATTCATGATAGTTGACAACAACTTTTCTCTGGGATTGTATTCATTCAAAATGTTGCATAATTTTCTTCCCAAATCACCTTCCTTTTTCCATTGCCACTGTTTACTGGGGTGTAACATGCAGTGTCTCACCACCCCAAGAGCTACTAATTTCATAGAATAATCCAGATGAAACCAAATCATACTTTCTGACTTTATCTTAGCTGTTCCATTCATAATGGTGTTCTACTTATAATTGATTCAGCCTTTCTATAATTTATTCCTCTTGCATTACTAGTACCATCAAATATAATTTGAACTTGAGTAGGCTATGGAGAGCTCACAGATTGCAGGATATTGGAAGTTACCAGAAATATATGGGGTCAAATCGCGAAGCTTTCCTGACCTGCTCCCAAGTTGCCATAGGCAAGGGGATGGGAAATCGCACCTCGCAGCTGCACCAAAGAATTCATACCTCAGTCAAAACAAGACACAGCCTAGTCGGCCAAAGTCAAGGCCATCTCCACAGAGACCCGCAACGGCTGGAGGGAGTGACTTCTACGACCCGCGAAATTGTTTCGTTGGGGAATGTGACTGATGACACACTCTGGGGGGAGGGGGAAACAGAGTCAGAGGCAAGGCGTGAATTGGGTGAAGCCAGAGCTGGCTTCACCTGGGTCGTGCCGACATGGTGGTCCTAATAAACAACTGGATTTTTCTTGCTAAATGGCTTGAGACTCTTAATTTTATTAGGGCATTGGTCGGAACCCTGACATCTGGCTTCCTTCCATTGTTTATTTCACAGAACTGTAATGTTGGAAGAGTCCATTTATGCCCTCAAATACAACCATAGGCTCCTGCTGTTCATGTTCTTTCTTCCATTCTTTTAAGACCCAGCTTAATTCATTTTTCTCCCAATGATCCCTTGGCTTCAAACTTCTGTGATTCAAATGAAAAGTTGGCAATATATTTATCGATAATGTAAATAAGCATGTCTACACTGAACAGATCAAAGATTTCTGTATTCTACCCCTTTTTGTGATGATGTGATGATGACATTTAGCTTTAAAGTAAGTACATATAAGCATCATACCCCAGCTCAAGTGGTTCCCCCCCCTTTTTTTCTCCATGCATTTAAATCTTTATCATTGTTTATCATCATTATTAACCCAAAGAGAACATCTGTGAAATGCTACATTATCCCTTCCCTTAAAATGCCCCATTTCCACTGAACTTTTGGCTTAATTTCTAAGTCTTCACCCTCAACTAAAGCCAAACAAAACATTTAAAGAGCAGTTCAAATATACATAAGTAGAGCTGTTCATAAGTTTTGCTAGAAGTGTCTTTCACTTCACTCAGCTGCATTCACTGAGAATACAGTGAACTATATTTTATTGAATTAATTTGGGTTTGCACGATCCATTGAACCATAAACTAATAGCTCAGTTTGTCCGAGAAGCCAATCACATTTTAGACTAATGCAATATGCAAATATAGTCATCTTAACACTTTTCTGCTTTTATCCTGAAAAACATCATTGTAGTGGGAGTGATAGCTCCCATCTTTCTCCATTATAAGAAATCCAAATTTTGTTCAAACAGAACAGCTTTCCCAGCCACCCTTGCGAAATAACAGCTTTTTATAAAGAGAGCTGCTTTCTACTTCATTGGAGATACCTGGTCATCTGCCATGCACTTTCAGACCAGCATTTACTTCAAGATTGCAATAGGCAAGGAGAAATGGGCCATATAAACCAGGGGTGGGTTCTAACTTACCTCTCCGCCAGTTCGCTTCCTCCTGCGCCGCATGGCTGCACGCGCATTGCATGCCACGTGGCTGCATGCGCATTGCGCGGGCGCGTACATGCGCAGTGCCAAAAATTCGCAAAAAATTCCCTCCCCCCAAAAAAAGACAAAAACAAGATGGCGGCGCATGCACAGTGCCAGGACTCGGCTTCTGCGCATGCGCAGAAGAAAAAAAATAGCAAAAAATTCCCCCAAAAAAAATTCCCAAAAAAAAGATGGCGGCATCCACGGACCGGCACTGACAGAACCGAATCCGTGATGTCACCAGCGGTTTGCTACCAGTTCTATAGAACTGGTGCGAACCGGGAGGAACCCACCTTTGATATAAACACCGTGTGCTTGTCATTCTCCTAAATCCTGCTATTGTCATTCTTGCTGCTGGTGTATGAGCTGAAGATGTTCTGATGGAAAGTTACTGAAGAACCAAACTCTGAGAGATGATGTGCACATATATAGGCCAGTTAGAGAGGTTTTCCTACATCTGGTGCTTACTTTAGATAAAACCAGAAAGGGGGTTGTAGATTATGACTGAATTTTCACACTATGCTATATAGGGTTTGTTTAAACTATGAGTTGTTAAACAAGCCAGATAGTCTAATTTGGAAACATAGTTTGCAAAGAACAATGGCTGGATTCATACATCATGCCAGCCAAACCAAGCCACTATGATTTAAGATAGTTTATGAACCTAGCCATTGTTTTCCATTCAGTAGAGAACTTTGAACCTCAAATACCACTTATTGTTTGAAGCCTTGTTTTGATCGAATATTTTCTTTTATTGAATGAACAGCTTGGAACCATTTGGCCAATGGTGTGAACTGCCACAATCCATAGAAAGAGAAATAAAAGGGAAGTTATAATGTAAGCCCTGACAATCATTGTTCCTAATGATTGGGCTGAACTCTCACAGCTTTTATACTCAAAATCAGGGAGTATTGGGAAATGGTGGAAGCTTTCCATGTGAGTAAGGGGAGTGACTTGGTTCACGCATCATCCTAGCTGTGGTTTGGTCAATTGTGGGTCATTGAATAAGCCACAATGTTATTGGTTTTTATGTAACATGCTAAGACATGGTTTACAAATCATAAGAACCAGGTTCACATAACACACTGATTCAAAACCAAATAGGCCTCTTTAGCATAACATATACCCCCCAGCCTATGTATCTTGCCCCCATCCTATCTTTGCAAGCCAGATAGATTTCTGTCATTATTATCATTATTAATAAATCATGTTGACAATGGGAGCATTATTTGTAACGATAAAAACCTAACCACAAAGTTGTTTTGTGTGATCTGTGTTCTTGCCACTCTTTCTGCCACTCTGGTTATTATTTTAAATTGTATATCCTTGGTGGTTTTTAAGGCTACCCTATCTGGGCTGCAAAAAATCCAGATGATAGCAAGGAGATCGAGCTTTTGTGCATCTCATTGTTGCCATCTAATAGTAATTTGGATTTCTGCAACCAAGATATGGCAAAAGGAAAGAGCAGAGCCCCCAAACAATGATTGTCAAGGCAAAAGGTGGCAACCAGGTGGGGTCAAAGACAGAAAACACAAGATATACCATACCTCCTGCTGCCAACCACAAATCATCTGGATTTTTGCAGATTAGATTTAGTAGCCCTTTTCTTTTACCAGTAGTTCTACTGTCCTTTGCTATGTTCATGTTTGTTCTTGCTTTCCTGCTAGTTTAAAGATTCTTGGATTCAGATAATCCTATCTGAATAGTTCTTAGATGCTACCGTAGTTCTTATATGCAGATGCTGTCACTGCTGCTTCCATCTCTGGCTAAACTGTTAGCCAGGAAAGGGAAGTTTTCCCATAGAAAAAGAATGGGAAATGAAATTGGGATGCTGTATTGTATGCTTGTCACTTAAGCAGGGGTGGGTTCTGACTTACCTCGCTGCCGGTCCGCTTCCTCCCGCACCGTGTGGGCATGTGTGTGTGTGCACATGCGCAGTGCTGGAAATCCAGCTTCTGCGCATATGCAGAAGCAAAAAACAGCTGTGCGTGCACAGAAGCGAAAAACAAGATGGTGCCACCGAGAGAGCCGGTTCGGGGGCGTGTCCAGCCGGCCATCGCTGCCAGTTCGGCGAGCGGGGGAGAAATTCCCGCTACCGGTTCTAAAGAACTGGCCCAAACCGGAAGGAACCCACCTCTGCACTTAAGGTACCATATAGATAACGCAGAATAGAATAGAATAGAATAGAATAGAATAGAATAGAATAGAATAGAATAGAATAGAATAGAATA
>QLTV01000787.1:233511-256525 GCA_003457575.1 Thermophis baileyi
TTCTCCTAAAGTCTACCACCATTTCTACGGTTTTGAGTGTGTTCAGTTCCAGGTTGTTCCGGTTGCACCACGAGGCTAGTTGTTCAACCTCCCGTCTGTATGCGGATTCATCATTGTCTCAAATGAGACCAATCACTGTTGTGTCATCTGCGAACTTCAGTAGTTTAACAGATGGATCGTTAGAGATTCAGTCATCGTTAGAGATGCAGTCATATAGAGAGAAGAGAAGAGAAAACAAGATGGCGGCACATGAACAGTGCCGAAAACTCGGCTTCTGTGCATGCGCAGAAGCAAAAAACAGCAAAAAATCCCCCCCCAAAAAAATCCCCCCCCAAAAAAATTCCCAAAAAAAGATGGCGGCGTCCACGGACCTGCACCAACAGAACCAGCTCTGTGACGTCACCACCAGTGCGAACCTGGAGGAACCCACCTCTGCATTTTACTAACCCCAATCTGACAATTAACTAAGATTAAAAGACAAACTGCACATATCCAGAAGAGAATAATCTCACCTGTTCCTCCCCATGAGAGCAGTTCTTTTGGAGAATAGTCCAGCTTCTATTCCCTCCCCAGAGCTCCCCATAAAGAGCAAGGTCTTCACAGCTCTCTGAAATACTAATAAGGGGCAAGGTCATCCTTATCTAGGGGAAAGCAATTCCAGAGAAAGTTTGTACTTTCTTCTTACCACCTCTTTCCATTGCACTTAAGTATCTTCCTGACTACAATGGCTATACTTCCTTGCTGTTGTTATTGCTGTGGTTATTTTTCGGTAGTTTCCAACTGTTTGTGACTTGATGGGCATTATTTTGCTTGGATTGTCTCTCTCAGTTAATGTTGCTTTGTGTTCTTATAAGTTCCGTGATACTATCTTCCCATCAATCTCTTTTTTTCAATTGTCTTTGATTTTTCCAAGCATTAGATTGTAGCTTTTCAGGCAAGCAGCCTGGTCTTATTTTCTCTAGTATGGATGGATTTTTTTCCCCTCTTCTTGTGGCCCAAAATATTTTCAACAATTTTCTCTAGCCAACTTCCCATCTAATAGTGGTTTAGGCAACTGCTTTTCCTCACCCTACTCTGACCCTGTGATGAGTATTGCTTAACTAGGTTGTTCAACAGGGAACTATTTACGTCCAGCTCTTTAAAGTCTATTTTGATAAATTAGCTACAATAAAATTTTAGGGACTAAAAGCTTGAAAATGCCTCATAAAGCTAAGAAAATAGCTCTCCCTCCATATTAAGTTAATAGCTCTACTCCAAATGGCAGAGAGACAGTGTGCCTTGGGATGTGGAGAAATTACTGGACCTAGTTCTCTCATAGTCTTTCTCCCAACTAGCAGCTCTCTATTTATTTCTTGGCTACTCTCATTATCCCTGGGAATTTTAGAGCCTAGAGAGGTAAAATGTGTTGCCACTTTAACATCTTCTCTCTTAGAATTAGGCTGGCATTGCTTGTTGTACAATCTCGGTTTTGTAATAACTAGCAGCAGAATGAGTTTTGTATCCTTTTCATTTACCTTCAACAAAAGCTTGTTTGAATCCCCATTTCTGACTATGAAAGTGGTATTGTCAGTATATTGTATATTTAATTAATTTGTTGCAATTTACCACTTCCATCATCATTAGATACTTGCTCTGGGACTCTAAAAAATGCAAAGTGGATGTGCTAAAGAAACACAAGAGGCTACAAGGGCCAATTGACCATAAGTGGTGGAAAGTAGTATAAACCTGATGTGTTCGCATCGTTTTTTTCTAGCAAGGGATACATGGGAAAAAAAATACTGCTACTCAATCCAAAACCCCTCTGAAGTGACTAGGTTCACATGTCATGCTAAACCGTGGTTTGTATAAGCATGATTTGTTGCCAGAACTTCACAGGGTCACACAGAATTCCAATCAGAAACTAGGAATAAAAAGCATACCCACACAAACACACACATTGAGGACTGCAGGTTCAATCTTTCCAGCCCTTTTTAATACTACTACTACTACTACATTTGTGTCAGGAGAACCGAAGTGCTTCTGGGTTGAAAATATTGAATGGTGACATCACCGTTGCCCAGGGAACGTCCAGTTGGGGGCTCCTTTTATGCCCCCATTAAGTTGCCCACAGAAGTGGTACCCATCTATCTACTTGCAGTCGCCTGCTTTTGAACTGCTGGGTCAGCAGGAGCTGGAGCATGTGACAAGATGTATAACAAATGACAGTGACAATAACAATTAAGTTTGAACATCTGGCTGACTGTGTGATGGACCATAATAAGGATTTATTAAATTTATATGCCACCTGACTACCAATGCATGGTTTACAAATTATTTGAAAACAAATAAAATACAAAGAACACAAAACAAAACAACAACAACCCAAAGATGACACAGGAAAATAAATCCAGATGAGAATAAGGAAAAGGAACAAAATTTACCACCAAATTTCATGAGATCTTAAGTCTTAAGACTTGGTCTTAAGTACCAGTAAGGACCATGGGATACAGAGAGATCATAGGCTACCCATTTCGGTCATGCTGTGATTTTTAAATCATACTAAGCTAAGCCACAACCAAACAAATCACATTAAGGCTTAGACTGATATACAGGAAAGTCACTATCCGCTTTTTTACCTTCCAGTTCCCTATTAAAGACAACTTTCTCCATACTGATAGGCAAGTCGAGTTAGTGCTGCTAAATAAGCCTCAGTGAAGCTTCTTCCATGAAACTTGCAACACAGAGTCACATGCTCCAGTTCGCTATTTAGGCTAAGACTATCACTCCAAGCACAGATACAGGCAAAATACAACTCTACCAAAGGTCTTGCTCTGTTCTGCATTATGAAAGGGTGATGACAGGATCAGTCAGTAAAGAGAGCCACAGAAGGGAAATATAAAGTTATAAGGAGAGGCAAAAACACTAAGGCAGTCTCTGGCGCTTGTCATGTCAAGCAGCCTTAGGAAGAAAAGGCAAGAAAGATCAAGATGCAGAATTCGTCAATAAACTCTTGACTTTTTCACCATGGACTTCAGCATATAGTTGTCATGAATTCAGATATTTCCCTAAAATCCATAAAACAAAAATACTTTTCTTTCAATGACTGTATTCTATGGGGACTGGGAGATGGGTAGATTAAACTTTGGGTATATATCTCAGTAGGCAATGCCTCCACTTGCTCAAGAGGACCTGAAGGACTGTGGAAATGAAAAGCAGTAATAATCCTATTACCACTCTAACTGTACTGTGCATAAACAGTAATATAAATATTAAATGAACTCTAAAGTCCTTATAAAAACAAAAAAGAAATCAGTGCTGTAAGAAGGAAACATTTCCCTTTTGTTTCTTCTTGACCTTCCAAAACTAGCAAAAAGGGCACGCTCTGGATCCCTTCCATCAAAACGTGCCATAAGATCCACGATGGCGCTGTGGTTAGAATGCAGTATTGCCGGCTAATTCTGCTGACTGCCGGCTGCCTGCAGTTTGGCAGTTCGAATCTCATCAGCCTCCAGATTGACTCAGCCTTCCATCCTTCCAAGGTGGGTAAAATGAGGACCCAGATTGTTGGGGGCAATATTGCTGACTCTGTAAACCGCTTAGAAAGGGCTGTAAAGCCCTGTGAAGCGGTATATAAGTCTAAGTGCTAGTGCTATTGCTATCTTGTTGAACTCAGGATTTGTGTGGTGTTAACAAACAATCAAGTAGAAAACAATACCCTAATCAAGGAACTATCAATGAGACAAACCACACACCTAAATCACACTTGAACATCACCATCAAGTAGGCTGAAACAATTTTATCTTAAAATATCCCAAAAGAAGGCAGACAGACATTTTCATATGTCCATCCAGGAAATTGACTCCTTCAGCATATTTATGGAGTCAGCAGAAGTTGAGCTCAGCCTGAAGGAGACTTCACCTTTAATTACACGCAACAACCTCTTTATTATTTACAGATACACATACACACTCCTTCAGAACATAAAGGACCAGCCATTCATGGGTGATGCGTAACTTTGCTAATTTTCTCCCCTTCATTAAATAGTAACCTTTCCATTCTGAGAGGAGGACATTTTCTCCCTTGCCTCCTCCCACCCACAGTGAGTTCCCCTGAAGGCTGGTCATGCTTGGTGGCAGGGAACAATGAGCTTCTTTTGCTCACGTGGACTCTTCCTAGCAAGGCATGAGGGCACCCATTCTAGAAGTGGCTCTGCTTCGCCTTCCTATCCTGCATTACCTTGTCCAAGCCGGCTTCTCTCTGCCAGGAAAACGGGGAGATATTACATGACCCATGGTCTCCTATCGTTTCCTTAGTACATGGCCAAGTGAACTGCAGTGATGGTGACAATTTGCTGCAGGTAAAATTAAGCCAGTCGTAGGCATACAAAAACCTCAAATATGTGGTGAAAGAACAATTGGTAAACTTCCAAGATGGATATCTTTTCTGCATAACCTTGAGGGTATTTTGTATTGTCGATCTCTAACATCCTGGGAAACAAGTCAAAATATTTGCATGGGAAACACTGTTTTGGTTACCCTTCTTACCCATTCAATGGAGAATATACCATCATTGATTCACATTCCACAAATTGTAATTTAGCATAGATAATATATTCTCACTAGTAACCAAAAACGAGCTGCCCACCAAGATTTCTGTGGGCTGGGTGATCATTCCAGAACTAGTGGTACACAGATTGAAAATGTTCAGACAAGAAAATAATAACATTCTTACACTTAAAAAATGGATGTGTCTTCAACTGTTCGTTTTCCATGGCAGGAAGAGATCTTGTGAAGCCACCAAATGACTGTAAAGAGTCTATACTAAATCTAAGATATCTGTTATTTTCTCACAAGCAGAATAACCATAATGAAAACTATCTTGATTTTCCAAGCACAAAATGCCGGGCATCCAGGACTGCAAAACTATATCACAACAAAAATGAATACTCAAAGAGAAAAAATAGAGTGGTGAATAACCATGAAATGCAAACTGATTGCTCAAATATTTGAAGGTGTTCTTCTGCCTTCAACTTCAGTAGATCGACTCGTTTCTGTTTTGTCACCTGGGAGCTTTTAATGCAAAGGTGAGTTACCTCAACATCTGTGCTCTCTGAATTCTTCAAAGGTTCCTGGCAATGGATGTTGCTGCATTAGAAATGTGTAAGCAAAACATTTGCTTAACCTCCCAGTGAAATCAACAGGACTTAAAATTGCTTCATGGTGGCTGGCTCATACCCACGGTAATTAAGCTTGGATCATTAAGCAGTACCCTTGGGTATGCTATCTAGAGAAAGGTCTGGCCACTTATTGGAATATCACTCAATTGCTCCTCTGGAGCTCTGTGTCTGATCATAATCACTTCAGAATAGCCATAAGAAGTTCTCATACTTTTAAAAACTCCTGAAAAGCTTAGGTAATGATTGACCCAGGAGAGGGCATGGACATCGGATCATAGTTGCAAATGACCTTATTTAACTAGAAACTTTGTTTCACCTCCAAGAAAAGGAGCACACTGACAAAACTTTACCTTGTGCCAAAAGGTGACCTCACTCAGCAGCTTCAGGTAGATGTTAAATAGGAACGAGGGGTCATCTCTCTGCAAGTTCAATAAGGGGAGAGAAAGACTTTGTTTTGACCCATGAGTAACCCTTAGAAGCTCTTACCTGAGCTTGGTTGGGCTCATTGTTTGCCTTTCTCCAATGGCACATCTAGCTATCTCATATTCTATTTCATCACCAGAGCACCTCTGAAAATCCTCCAGGATTCAGAAGCATACGTATAGTAATAGGCGTGATCCAGTCCAAACCATTGTCACCTTCCCATTCCAAGTGACAGGAAGAGCCTCAATCAAACCAGGTACCAGAGTTTAAGAACAACCCTAAGCTCTCTTTGAAACCCAATACGGTTCATCAGGCACCCAGAATGAACCATTCAAGTATACCTACAGGGCAGTATGGCACCAGAGAACTCCAAAGCCAACAAGGAACAGTATGTCCATGAATTTGAAAACTTGTCAGGAGAGGAATTACAAAGAGCTGATCCACTTGCTGTCTTTTCATTCTGCCATGGTCATTGGTTTCACTTTTAGCAGAACCATCTTCAGTTTGCCATTTCATTCTCCGAAGTCAATTGTTGGTATGGCTCCATGAGCATATCACGTATTAAATTTTTCTATTTCAGCTTTTCTTTATTGAAAAGTATATAATTGCATCAAAAATCTATTAGCACTTTCAAACCGTGTTAAACTGTTGCAGATGCTGGAGTAATAAAGAAATAACTCCTCACTCCTTACTCTGTGCAAAATAAAATTAAATCATATGAATAATAATGTTGGATTGCCAACATGATCGCCAACGTCCGATGACGGATATGGCACAAGAAGAAGAAGAAGAAGAATACTCTACCCCCTCCATATTTTTTTTATTTCATGTTTTGTACATTTGTCTGTGGGTATGAAAAATCCAAGTAATTCTTATAAGGGGAGGCTGCAAAGCCATCAAGCCACCTTCCCCTTGAAAGGCCAGAGGGTGGCTGAACCCAGCTAATTTGGAAACAGGGTGAGATAAACATTTCTGAAAATGGGAAAATGAACTGTGCATAATATCTGCAGAACTAAAAACATGTCAGGCCCCAAACCAAAAATTCCAAGTGGAGATTCTTCCAAACTGAGTTCTTCTATTTGTTTCAGACCTGTAGACAAATTCTTGCCAGATGATACTCTACTATCTGTATCTAATATATAACCCATGAGCTATTAGGTAGAGACTGTCTTCATCCTCTTTTTTTCATATACAATATCTGGACTGAGTTGCCTCTTATTCCTCTGGAATGTACCCCTCCCTCCTCAGAATCCACCTCCTTACTACATTCCATCACATATAACTTCAGAGAAAGAAAGTTTTCTGTAGTTTCAAATATAGCTCAACTGAGCCAGAATAAAAATCAGCTTTGCTTTTGAATACAGCTGATGTCATGGGATCACAGAAGTCTTGAGTTGGTTTTATAGCGGTGCAGAATTCTCAAGTATAAATGTTGCTGGCTTATGAATTCCCTTATGCAGCTCCTTTATGAACTGTGTTTCTCCAAGCAAGCGCTGTGCTGTGATGCATACACATTAGAAGGATATGAGCAAAACACATGAATGCATGTTGTCCTTTGAGTTTTCATTTTATAAAGATAGCCGAATGATTAGCTGAACTATTGGTCATCCTTGCCATTGAAAAAGCTGTTAAAATGACGATGCAGCAATATTTTTAAACTGCCTACATATCAGTACAAGATAAAATAAACTGCTAAGCACCAACAAAGGGTAAAAGAAAATAAGGACATCTGTCCTTTTGCTGGAATTACTTTCCAAGGGTATAGCCAGCATCACCACCATCATCTGCTGCCCTTGACTAGGATTAAAAAGATGCAAGGTCTTCTGTCATGCACTGCTGGCTGTTTGTAGTCTTGGTGCCACATTAAACCAACAGGAAAGATTTAATCCATGAAAATTCATTAGACACAGTGCAAGCAAATGATCAGAGAGAAGCAAATGAAACACACAAGCAGATCCAGCAATAAAAATGGGGAAATTCAGGAGGAAAAAAAAAAAAAGAGAGAGAGAGAGAGAGAGAATGCTCTTCTGTCTACCTGATTCTTAGGAGGAAAACACCACAAATAATCTGCATCAGAACTGTGTTACATTCCATTTCATTCTCACATTGCTTAAGTCAAGTATGAAGCCTGTCCTTGTTACCATAATTTTGGCTCAATGATGGTTGGTGAGACTGTGAAGACACTGTAAATCACTGTTGGGTAAATGGCCTCTCTAAGCCTTTTTAACAGATCTCTTATATTATCAGCTTTTATTCCTTCTGCATTTTTCCACTGACATTGAAAACTGCCTGCCTCTCGTCTCTCATGGATTTCCCCCCCCCCCAGTTGGTACACTTAAGTATACACCAACAAAATATGATTTTGAGAAATTTTGCTGGAATTACTTTCCAAGGGTATAGCCAGCATCACCACCATCATCTGCTGCCCTTGACTAGGATTAAAAAGATGCAAGGTCTTCTGTCATGCACTGCTGGCTGTTTGTAGTCTTGGTGCCACATTAAACCAACAGGAAAGATTTAATCCATGAAAATTCATTAGACACAGTGCAAGCAAATGATCAGAGAGAAGCAAATGAAACACACAAGCAGATCCAGCAATAAAAATGGGGAAATTCAGGAGGAAAAAAAAAAAAAGAGAGAGAGAGAGAGAGAGAATGCTCTTCTGTGTGTGTGGTTTTTTTTTTTTTTTAAGTACAAGATATTAGGTCAGCCTTCCTGCAGCTTGGTCCCTTCCAGATGTTGAAAAGGAAAAGTTATATCATCCTCAACCACAGCATTTTGTGTGATGAGATTTGTCCAACACTTGCTGGCTTGGGAAAAGTTCTCAATGAGCTTTCTTTAAAAAATAAATAAATAAGTAAATAAGTAAATACCGCAAGTAAATAAATAAATAAATAAATAAATAAATAAATAAATAAATAAATAAATAAATAAATAAATCCCTACCTGATTCTTAGGAGGAAAACACCACAAATAATCTGCATCAGAACTGTGTTACATTCCATTTCATTCTCACATTGCTTAAGTCAAGTATGAAGCCTGTCCTTGTTACCATAATTTTGGCTCAATGATGGTTGGTGAGACTGTGAAGACACTGTAAATCACTGTTGGGTAAATGGCCTCTCTAAGCCTTTTTAACAGATCTCTTATATTATCAGCTTTTATTCCTTCTGCATTTTTCCACTGACATTGAAAACTGCCTGCCTCTCGTCTCTCATGGATTTCCCCCCCCCCCAGTTGGTACACTTAAGTATACACCAACAAAATATGATTTGGAGAAAGAAGATAGGTGTACGAATGCTAGCTTTAGACTGACACACACATATCTTATGCACACTGTAAGCCAGTTAGTTGGGAGACGTGGGGTTTAAATCCTGTTTCGGCTGCAGATTTGAGCAGGTCACACTCTTTCAGCCTTAGCATCTCGGCTTTAAAATGGGAACAACAGTGATCCACTGAATGGGATTGTTTGGGCTGCTGAATAAAATGAGGTTATGCAGCGCTATGACATTTTAAGTGGCATAGAAACGATGTTAATAAAACCAATAGGTTCATGACTTCCCAGTGTCATGCTAACAAAATCCCCCTTCCTGCTGACATCCGCCCTCCCTGAAACAGTGAGCAATAACGTAAAAAGAAATGTGATTTTCAGAGTTATTAGTATGCTGTGAACTAGCTTGTCGGACTGCCAGTGGGTAGGTAAAGCTTTCTGAATCAGGTCCTTATTATTTAAGCCATATCGCAATCAACATGAAAAAGACTCACTTTAGATTGCAGAGAATAAAGCATCTTGACATGTAACAGAAGCACCCAATTTTCAATAAAGATATTAAACCTAAGCCTCAGAAAAAAAAGGGAGGAGAACAATTACATCTTTATTTTTTATTTTTTTTTGCTTTGAGCTAATATGAAAAATGTCAATTTATTTAACTAGGTGAACATCCACAATTCATAAGCACCCTGAAAATTAGATCCCTTTTGATCCTCTATTTTGCCTGGAAGCTTCTTTAACAACTTTTCACAAATCCAAGGTTTTGATGCAGGCCGATGGCCTGGAAAGAGAAAAAAAAAAAGCTCAGAAACTAACGATTCTTTCTCTGCAAGGCTCCTAAAGAAGGCACTTATTTTTTTGTATACCCTCTTCTACAATCACCAGGAAACTGACATAGGGAAACCTAATCTTTTATTTATCCCTGTAATTTGCTTGACAACGATATAGAAATAGTTTGCCACTTCCTTCTTGAATTTTTTAAACTTCCCAGTCTATCTTACAGTCCTGGGATTTCCTGGTAGTTTCCTATCCAACTACTAACCAGCCTCAAGCCTGTTTAGCTTTTTTTTTTTTTTTTTTTGCTTTTTTTTTTTTTTTTTGAGATTTGCCAGGGTCAGCTAGCTGATGCCACCTGCCATGACAATATAAATAGAAAAGGTTTTCTGAAATAGTAATCTTCCTCAAAGTTAGCTTCAAGATAATCATGCTTATCTCAGATGCTCAAAGAAATTTGAAATATTCTGTCTAAATCTAATTTTATTTGTATTAAATTAAAGCAAGAGAAATAATGTTGCTGACTAAAGGAATCTTGATACCAACATTAACAAAAAAAATTTACAGGTAGTCCTCAGATTACAACAGCAATTGGGACTGGAATTTCCACTAAGTAATGCACTCATAAAGCGTGATGTCAGATGATAGCGATGGCAATCCCAGCAGTCCCCTTTGCCATTGTTAAGCAAGGACCATACCAGTGGGAAGCAAGCAAGCTAGTGAGCAAGAGCTATGGGCAGACAGGTGGGTGGATGCCATGGATGGG
The DNA here is from genome assembly GCA_003457575.1 of Thermophis baileyi. Classification (NCBI taxonomy): domain Eukaryota; kingdom Metazoa; phylum Chordata; class Lepidosauria; order Squamata; family Dipsadidae; genus Thermophis; species Thermophis baileyi. Next base: position 243,901 of record QLTV01000787.1, read on the forward strand.
CTCTAAGGAGTACAGGTGGACAAGCAAAAAAAAGTGGCAGGAGCAGGAATTACTTGCAGGAGTGACTTGCAACATCCTGCTTGCTTCTTCCCCATTGCTTTTTGGGAAACAAGCAGGGAAGGTTGCAAATGGTGATCACATGAATGCAACCCTCATAATTGTGAGCTGGTTGCCACATGCCCGAATCAGTCACGTGACCATGGGGGTCAGTAGTGGGTTCTAAAACCTGTTGCTACTGGTTCGCGCGCATGTGTGACGCTTCTGCACATGCGCAGAAGCATCCCGGGCGGGTGGGCGGAGTCTCCCACCGCCGCCGCTACCGGTTCTAAGAACCAGGCCAAACCGGGAGCAACCCACCGCTGATGGGGATACTGCAAAAGCTGGAACTTCAAGGACTGGTCTTATGTCCCCTTTGTTCAGCACAGTCATAACTTTGAATGGTCACTGGATGAGTGGTCATAACCCAAGGATTAACCGTAGGGCACATCCTACATGTCAAAATTATTACTGAAACTTAGTGACGTCAAGACTGGTTTATATCAATATACAGAGTAACTAGGCAGGATATCCATGTAAAAACGGATTTTTACTAATGAAATTGACTTTTGTGGCTTACCTACAAAATTGTGCTATCCATTTATAGCAGAAAGTGGAACAGGTGACAGTCAAATGTAATTTCTTGGGATTGGGCTGTGTCATGTGGCAGTGACACAGGAGAAGACCTCTTCCATGTGTCCTACCAATGGGCTTCAGAAAACAAGGCCAGCTTTAAGGCTTCTTTTAGTGACACCAGTGTCTAGATAGATAGATTCTGAGATGGACTGCCTTTTAAATAGCCACGCTTTAAGCCATTTAGGGTTTAAAGTTTAAATCCTTAAATTATACTCGGGGAAAACTTGCAACAGGCAATGCAGATTTTGTAGCTAAAGCATAATATATTCATTAACTCATGGGAGCAACTGGTCCAGAATGCAGTTATGGTAATCCCGCAATAAAATGTCACATCTCTGTTTTGAAAGCTGTCTTGGCTTATCAGTTGACTTCCTGGTCAACGTAAAGTGCTGGTTATCACCTAGAAAGCCCTTCTAGGCAGAGGGTCCAGTTATACAAGGGAATGCCTGTCTTCAATAATTTCTGCCAACCCTCTATGCTCTGACAGTGTTGGCATGCTCCATGTCCCATCAATTAAACTATGCGACCTGTGGGATCCAAACAGTGGCCTTTCCCTGTTGGGATGTTTGCCCTCTGGAACCACAGTCCTTCTGATATTCATAGGGCTTCTGCCCTTCTTTAAATGAGCCCTTAAAATCTGACCCTTCTCTCAGCCCTTGGGCTACACTGGTGCCTGTGTGGTGCCTGTCTGGTCTATTAGATTTTGTTTGCTTCTCTGGACTTCCTTTTTTTAGGCAGAATGCTTTTTTAAAAAAAAATTTCTATCTGTAATACCCAGGCAGGTAAGTACACCGCAGCTGGTCTAAGCTTGGAGGTTGACATTTCCTCAATGTTCACTGCTTCCAAAGGAGGAAGCTCTGGCAAAGAACATCAAGATCAAACTGTGTCTGCCCATCATCTTGTAATTATTCCCCCACCCCCTTTAATGTTTCAAAAGTGGTGTTGGTTGCCTGCCATCTCTTTTAACCCTGGAGCACATATAGACTCACATAATAGAATGGGCAGGGGAGGGAGGGGCGGGGAAGCTGGACTGCCAGTAGCAGAGCTCCTTCTGAAGGCACAGAAGCTCTGTCAAAAGCCGAGCTGATGCTGCGGGGTCCAGGGAGGGGGGGGGTTGAGAGCTGTTTTCAGCACCTCATTACTCATTGGCTGCTGGAAGTCAGTTCTTGCTAGTGTTGCCAGCTGCAATATTATAGGAGGGAATGTGGGAAGAGGGGCTGGCAATGTGAAGGAATGAGAAAATTTCCTATAAAGAAATCAGCAAGATTTGCTTCCTAATATGTGTGCATAGGATTATGACACTGTGTTTCAATTATATAGAGCAGACAAGAGAGTGATAGTTCAAGCACTAGATAGCAACCTATGGCACCAAATCTACAAATATTTTCTAGAATGTAAGCTACACTGAATTTTGGAGTTCAGCCTTACAGTGTTAAAGTGAATTATATGCATGGTTTGCTGAAAAATTGATTGCTATTTGTTGCAAATGAAGAGGTGACACTAAGGTAAGATTCAAACAGGTGACTGCCTAATTCATTGTTCTTTTTCTTACCCACTACTTAACTAACATCTATTTTTCAAATGTAAACTGCATGACAAGAGCTATGTTTCTTAGATAGGCCATTCACTGCCATTGACCTGGGGTGGGGGGGGGAGTTGTTTGTTAAAGCTGCCTAAGCAGAAACTGAGTGACTGCTAATCAGGGATGCTATAACTGCCCCCGGTTTTGAACGAAGATTTGGTTTAGACTTTCAAATAGGGAGACTAGTGGAATTTGATAATAAGGAATTTTGTTACAATTAAGGTGGGGTACAGTTCAATTCTGAACTTAATTGAACTTAATCTGAACTTAGATTCATACTTCTGAATTTAGCATTGTAGCTCTTTTCTCCATAAATACAATAAAATAATAAAATCCAAAATGCAACTTTAAAATGCTCAGAAATATATAATATATGGAAATAGAGCCATAATCAATTCTTACTTACTATTCAAAATTCATTTATGTGATAATAAAATATACTTATGATTCCTCATCAAAATACCGATGGAGAAGATTTAATATTTCATCATCCTGTAACAATGTTTTTTTCATATCTACTGTCCACAAACCATGTCAGCCTTTCAGCTGAAGAACGATTTACCTCAGTCTGAACTATTTACCTCAGTCTCAGGACAGGCAAATTGTTGATACTCATCTGTGAAATCCTGGGCTATGAAGTCCTTTCCATCTTCTGCCTCAGCTCTGTACAACTACAGCTTTGCAGTTCAGTCCCTACCTAGGAGCACATGCAGATTCGGGCAAGTTTGCCTAGGAAGTATCTTAAGAGGCCATCGTGTGTTTTTTGTGTGAATGTTTTTAGGGAAAGTAAAGCTAAAACCTAATCACTATAGGTTTGCTGAGACGGGAACTGTCGAACCTGCTTATGGTTAAGCCAGCACAGCCATGCGAAAAATCCAAGTTGAGCTCTCAAAGTAGCAATATCTTTCTAGGTGCCAATAAAGCTGCATGCAATCACAGAAACAGATTAAAGAATCTTGTACAATTATTATTTCCTTGTCTTGCATATAATGTTTTACAATCATCTGATAATAAAGCAGAAAATAAATACCTTACCCCAGCATTTATTGCAATAGTGCAAAAAATATTTGCTGAATATTTGCTCTGTACAGTCATTAAGGCAGGTCAAGGCCTGGGATGCCACCACTGGGAAAATCCTTTGAAGTCCCAATCCAGTGAGCATTCACAATCAAACAACAACTGGCAATGAGGGCAAGTGGGAAAGAGTAGCCCCCTCCTCTTATCTTGGAGTTAATTGGGGCTGTTGCACTTTAATCAACACAACATAGTTCTAGATCCAGGGGCCAAACTGAGAGAGAAATTGAATGAATTCCTCTTGTTTCTTTACACAATTCTTCCAGGCATGGATATGCATGAATCGATGTATGTACGGTAGCGTGCAAGAATTAGTTACTCCGATTTTATTTAATATGAGCCACATATGAGCCACATTTTATAAAATGGGCAAAGACACATTCTGAACAGACTAAGGTTATGGTCCATCATAAACCAGGCAATTTGGACGGCAATTTCTATCCAGTTTGCACAGATTCCCTCCAGACCTCTATCCATGCCAACACTTTCTTGCAGTAAGTACATAGTGGAGAGAGTAAGATATATACAGAATTGAGTCATGGTGTCTGGATTTAGTTTTATATTTAGTGTCTGGATTTAGTTCATTTTTAAAACATTGTTTAAGAGTGAAACTAGGCCGTTTTTAATTTTTGATTTTAATTAATTTTCTTATTGTTTTACTGTACGAGTGTTTTGCTAAGGCTAGAGCAGGGGTGTGAAACTCACGGCGTCACATTTTTGTCACGTGATGTATCGCGACCTTTTCCCCTTCGCTAAAATGGGGGTGGGGTGGCCAGCGTGTGATGCATCCGGGCCGCGGACCGTGAGTTTGACACCCCTGGGCTGGAGGGATAGGACCTGCATATCTTTCAGAGCCTGTGTGACCACTTAAGCTTACAGGAACTAGGAGAAGATTGTGCTGATATGTGTAGTGTGGCACTCTATAACAGCAATCCAATATACTCTCATTTGTTGGCTCTCCTATTTCAAAAATTATGATATAGGAAGTCTACTTCCATATCTAAATTGTGGAACTACAGAAACTACTGTAATTTCTATAAACTATTTGACTTGGTTGTAGTCTTTCTTACTTTTATTCAGAAACTGTTTTGATCAGATTTATTGATTTCTGCTTTCTTGTGTTGTTTTGTGTTGTTAAATCATTCCTAATTAGGTAGAGGGGAAAAAGAGTAAGCAGAAAAAGTTAGCAGAGATTCAAAGATATCGTCTGCCTCTTTCATCCCAATGTAGATCACAACATTAATTATTTAGAAGAAACCAGTAGTCTTTTGCCCAGTAACAAATGTAATGTATTAACAAAATCAATACTGTGTATCTCTAATCAGTCTGGTATTCTTGAGGCAACAGGATACAAACAATATTAACCTTGCATTTGTATGGATTCTTCTTTCAAAAACTGCTGTAAAAGTAAAAAATACAAAAAGAATGAGCAATTTGTGTACTTCTGGAGAGAGAAATAAAGGTTCAGTATTCTTTTCAATATTTTTCTGCATCAACAAAATACCCTTATACTGTAGAACACAGCAAAAATTGTAGCCTAGTCAAATGCTCATACTCTAAAAATTATACTTTTCTTTGAGAATTTGAAGAAACACTGGTAATCTTTATTTGAAACTGGTATACACCCATATAGTGAATTTTATCTTACAGCATCTAAGATTTTTGTCAAATGCAAATAGTAGCGTTTACTCACTTCCTTCTTATTCATCCATGACTATGCAAGGATATATGGTGCTAGGGATGGTAAATTCCAAATCTAATCTGGACCTGGACAATTTTGTTGGGGTATATCTGGAAAATCAAAAGAAAAATGAGAAAACTCTCAGCACATTACAAACCAGCTATTATATGATCTGGACATTGGAGACGTGGCCCTGCAGTAGGTCAGCTTTTTCCCCAATGGGCAATTCAAGCTGGTGATGTTGAGGACGAGACTTTGGCTTGATGGCCACTAAGATACGGAGTGTCACAGGGTTCAATTCTTTTCCCTCTATTGTTCAATATTTCCATGAAGCTGCTGAGGGAAATCATCTGTTGATTTGGATGCAATATAAACAATACTGCTATCCAAATGTACATCATCTCCTTAGCTGGTCCAGTGAGGCTGTCAAAATCTTGTCTTGGTAACTGCAAGCTGTGAGAATCTGGATGGGACAAAAACCACTTCTAGCAAGACACAATTACTGCTATTTTTGGCCTGCCTGAAGTCATCTTTTGAGGGAGAGGTACTATCTGTGAGCGAGCAGGTCCATAGAGGTTCTTCTGGACTCACACCTACTGCTCAATGGGCAGGTAGAGGTTGCAGCCAGAAGGGAATTTATGTAGCTGATACACAACTTGTGGTCTTACCTGAGGCATGAGGAACTTGGTTCAATAACTTATGCCCTCATCACAACTGTGCACTGTATTTTGGGCTGTCTTTGAAGATTATGCAACAGTACAGTTAGTTCAGAATTCAGGCAGTGTTAGCTATAGAAACAGATTTCTGGGTGCCATTGAAAATGCTGCTTTTGACCTTCTTAACACCTAGGTTCTTAGAGAAGTTTCTGGAATTGACATATCTAATATGTTGCTAACTATTACTATCCCTTATTTCTGCAAAATGAGGAAAGCCAAGGCCAGGAGGTATTATTTCTCTGTTGTGTTCTTGGTCTTGTGGAATATTTACCCTCAGAAATCTTTCCTTCATGGTATTCCAAAAAATGGCTATGATGCAACTTATCCAGAAGACATTTAATGAATAACCTTCACTATTCTTTGATTTTGATTTTTTATTTAAATTATTATTTTTATTAATATTGCATTGGATTAGTATATTTTAAACACAAACTGTTGATAATTTAATGCTGATATTTATTTTTCTTAAATAAAGATTTTTTTTTTATTGTAAGCCATTGGGAGTCCATGATGGGTTATAAATGTGATGATAAATGATAGCATGACCAGGTAATATCACCTAATGATTTTAGCTAATCCAGAGCCATCTATCCACCTCTGGCAGTTGAAGCCAACAATGAGTGAAGGGCCAGGTTAAAACATGCACAATGTAATGTATACCTCCAAGCATTCTCTTTTCTTTCCATTCCCTCTCTCTTTCTGCCTCCTTCCCCTACCTTCCTCCCTCCCTACCTTCTCTATCCAAGAATTCAGAGACCAATTTGAATAGCATTCTTTCAAGTTTTTTTTTTTAACCCAGGAACATCTCTCTTGAGTAGATTGTCCTAAAAGAGAATCACCATCCCCTAAAATCACCTTGGGAGCTTCCATGCCAAGGATACATTTGAACCTGGGCTCCCCCAATTCTATCCCATTTACAAAACAGCTATACCATTCATGAAATTTAACCAAATCTGCAAACAATCCTAGCATTGTGTTTATGAATTAATATAGTAGAGTCCTGTTTCTGTCTTCAAAATTATCCAGTCATTGGTCAGCATTACCCTTATTTTCTATTTCAAATCCAAGATGAGTACAAAAGTGGATTAATGCCAACTTTTTCTAGTTCAGGCAGCAGGATGTGGATCGCTACTGGCTCCAGGGCTTAATGACAAGACTCCTAGTGGGATATGGGTCTCACTCTGAGATGGTGTCATGATTAATGTACTAGCACTGTTAGAGATGGTAATAATATTTCTAAGCAAATACAGGCAAACAACAGATCTCCTTCCCCATATACAGTTTTTTAGTTTATGTGATCTTGTCTTTGTTTTAGTCATAAAAGACAATGGAATTATACTTGACATTCTTGAAAAACTTCCATATTTGTTTTAAAAAATTGAAGGAAATATTCAGATAATAATATCAATCACATTAAAAACCACTTCTGGCTTTTGAATATTCTACTGACAATAGGAAGACATTAGGATGAGTTTTACTTAAATTTAAATAAGAGAACTATGCAGCCAAATTGTCATCTTACACCACATTTCTATCTCAAGGCTGAGTACACTGCAGAAACGAGGACACCAAATTCTGAAACAAATTGCACGTAAACATTGTGCCGTTTGAGGAACTCACAAGGGATGCAACACATTCTGGCAGAATGCCATTCCTTCAGATTAGAAGGAACAATGTTTTCATGGTTGTACAGTCCCTTAACCCCCCCCTCCCCCAAATACCTGAAAGCTTTTATAGAGGAAAACCACCTCATTGACACTTTCAGACAAGCCAAGCTTATTCTGCCAGTTGTTCTGAAAAAAAGAATAAAAGAGCTCTACTCCTGCAATTGGAATTCCAGGCTGGGTCACAGAAAAGACAGGAAGTGCATCTATACATGCCTCTTTGCAGTCAGGGATTATGATTCCTAAGCAGAGAAGAGCAACAAAGATGATTAGGGAACTGGAGGCTAAAACATAGGAACTGGGTATGTCTAGTTTAATGAAAAGAAGGACTAGGGATGACATGAAGGCAGGGTTCCAATATCTCAGGGCTGCCACAAACAAGAGGGAGCGAAGCTATTCTCCAAAGCACCTGAGGGTAGAACAAGAAGTAATGGGTCGAAACAAATCAAGGAGAGAAGCAACTTAGAACTAAGGAGAAATTTCCTGACAGAACAATTAATCAGTGGAACAGCTTGCCTCCAGAAGTTGTGAATGCTCCAACACTGGAAGTTTTTAAGAAGATGTTGGATAACCATTTGTCTGAAGTGGTGTAGGGTTTCCTGCCTAAGCAGGGGGTTGGACTAGAAGACCTCCAAGGTCCCTTCCAACTCTGTTATTCTATATTCTAAGCCACAATTCATTGCTGATTGCTCCTTCTTGCTTGTGTGAGTTAGTTTAGTTCACAAACCAGGGCAACTCTTATCTTTGGGGGGGGGTTAGTTTTATCTGCAAACTTAAAATGTCAGCTTCTTCTAATTAGTCAAAGTTGTATGTCTCACCATCCAAGATCTATGAACAGATTTTTACCAAGAATTAAACAGTTTTCAGCCACTGAAGCTAGGAGTACCACTGAAAGTAGGAACAAAACTGAAGGTAGAACACACAACCAATGTGATGATCTTCATGTGTAAAAGAGACCAGTTGCCTGCTATTATTGGTGGCTTTAGGAATCTGGAATCATCCAAGAAGCTGGAATCATCCCCATTTAACAAATTCATTCCTTTTGTAGAAGATTAATTTGCCAGCTACCATCCCAACGCTCTCATAGTTTACTGAGGGAGGATACATTGTGGAAGATGAAAAAGTCCATTGTACCAAGTCCCATAACTAGAATGCTATTTTTGAGAGGATACTGCTGTATGCCCCATTTCACAATCAGCCAATGGGAACACCAGAGCCAAACCAACTGAGATTGTAACCACAGCAGGGGTGGGTTGCTGCCAGTTCGGACTGGTTCTCCCGTACCAGTGGCAGAAATTTGCACCCGCTCGCCGAACTGGCAGCGATGTCCGGCTGTCCACGCCCCCGAACCGGATCTTCGGTCACCGCGGCTGGCAAAGAACCCTCTGCGCATGCATCGCGATGCGAACCGGTAGGGTAGGTAAGTGGAACCAACTCCTGAACTACAGCCTAACAATGATGTCCCTTGGCCTTTCCATTCTTTAAGTGAGAAGACATTAAGACTCAATGAATGCTCAAAACTAAAGTTTTGTGTTTCAGTAAAAGAGTTAAGGGAGAAAAGAATTATGAGGTGCCGTCCCCTTCCCTTGGTGGACTCAACACCTGCTTATTTGCTTAATGGCTCACCAGGGATGAGGGTGGGGGAGAGAGAACCATCTTATTTTTCACCTCAAGCATAATTTGGCCTATACCTTTCAAAAGCTTGATGGGGGCAGGATAGGGAATGGCCCTCCCTGCATTCTTGTCAAAGGGAGAAGGAAATCTCTACCAAGGAGAAGCCAATGGGACACTGATGAGAAGGGAAGCAGTCAAAGGGAAGACAGACAAATACGGAAATACCAAAACATTCCAGGAACAGAACCAAAAAACACCAGTTTTTGAGCAAGCTGGTTGGAAACTAAATCCTTTGTTAAGAACTGGACAATTGAGATGGGTGGACAGGTCTTGAATGACCTTGATTTCTTTTTCTGTTTTCCAAAGTAGACCAACAATGGGTTGAAGATGTAAATAACCACAGAATTAATGAGGTTCAGAGGCAGTTAATAGGCATAAAAGCCAAATATACAGGAAATAAACAGCACTGTTCCAGAGTGTTAGGTAGTAAAGTACTTCTGATTTTTGCACTGTTTCCTCAGTTAAATAAATGCTCCACTTCAGCATATGATTTAGCATCCCTCTGGAATACAGTGGTTGCTCTGTGGTGTGCATTTCCAACTGCCTGCTGAGCTGCTTTATTTCCTCATTCGAAGAAATGGCTGCAATAGAGAACCTGACCTGGTCTGTCCCAAATCTCCTTCAAACAAATAAAGACAAAGTACTGGCCATATTAGTGATACGTCTGCTTTGAATCATTGGCCTGCGCCTGTCTCACGCGATCCTCCCAAACATTAAGAGGCTCTCTGTGCTAATATCTATTCACTGAGTTCATGGGGCTTATTCCCAAAGAAAAGTGCATACAAATGAAATTTTGTCCTGCTTTCAGGGTCAGTATTCCTGTGGCTTTAAAAATTACTTTACGTGGCTTGTGTCTAGTCCTAATGATTGGATCTGGATAATAGTATCTAGTATCTGGAGTTCCTTCTGACCTACTACGGTTACCCCCACCTAACCTCTAATTTTAATCTGGTGTCAGAGCACAAAACTACTTCATTGAAAACATAGCAGTGTGCACAAACTGAACTTTATAGAATTCTGAAAATGTAGCGGGGTGGGTGTTTGAAATACCAGTCAAAGTCTTGCAGGAACAGCTCGACAATTTGCTGCAGATCCTAACAAGCCTGGATGCAGAGGGGATGCTTAATTGCATCATGGCTCCAGCAGCCACCGGACACTAACTCACACAAAGCGCAACTGCTCTGCGTCCTTTTGAGAGCAGTGTCCCTTATCTGGCCATCACAGAAAGCAAACTGCTTGTTTCGCATTTTTTCCATAACTTAAAAGCCGGAGAAGTAGAACCAAGCTGAAATCAGGAGAGCTGCTGCAAAACCCTCCCTTTGTTCCTATTTGTGAGAATAAAGAGGCAACGGAAAGCAAACAACTCAGGGGATTTTCTGTTTCTCTAGTCAAACATAGTATGAGCGGTTCAAAAAAGGCTAATTAAATTCCAAAATCCCTGAGCAAATTCATTAATAGCAATTTTCGAATAAGCAGCTACCTAAAGAAGCTTTCAAGGTGGGGAGTGATTGATATGGGGAAAAAAGAGTGTGGGGAAAGTGGGCATAAGGGAAGGAAATGGTTCCTTAATATGTGGGACAAGCTATTGTTATAAGACACCACAATGTAGGCCAAATTGTAGCTAGGGTGTTTCTGGGTCCATTTTTAAGACCATTTTTAAGAACACAACATTAGCTCATCTATTTCCAAGCCTTTACAGTGCATGTTGAAACAAATTTGGGATCCCTCTGAGTTCTCTTCATCTTTTTTTTTAGATCTAGGCTGATAGTCACAAGCCTATGATCATGGGAAAGAGAATATTTTTCCAAGATTGCAGAAATATCAACCAAAGTATCTGCCCCGATTCGTATCATATATTAATTAATTAGGAAAATGATATAAATATAAAACAACCAGGTGTTATATTCATCTAAATATATGTGTCTGTTGATTTTCCCTTTCTGACAGATTGTAATATGATGGGTGGGCAGTGATCGAAAAATTGATCCAGCAATTTTTGACATAAACCCATGTATAAAATTTCTAAACATTGCAGTTCCATAATTACAGGTAGTCCTCGACTTACAACAGTTTGTTTAGTGACCGTTCGAAGTTACAATGGCACTGAAAAAAGTGACTTACAACTATTTTTCACACTTATGACCGTTGCAGCATCCCCATGGTCATGTGATTTACATTCAGATACTTGACACCTGGTTCATATTTATGACGGTTGAGTGTTCCGGGGTCATGTGACTATCTTTTGCAACCTTGTGACAAGTCAATGGGGAAATCACATTCATTTAACAACTGTGTTACTAATTTAACAATTCACTTAACAAAAATGGCAAGAAAAGTCATAAAATGGGACAAAACTCACTTAACAAATTTCTCACTTAGAAACATAAACTCTGGGCTCAATTGTGGTTGTAAGTCGAGGACTACCTGAATAGCAATATAGCAATACACTGGCCTGCATGCAGATACCCATTTGAGTAGCTGCAATTATAGCTGTATGGTACAGGGGTGGGTTCCACTTACCTTCCCCACCGGTTCGCATCGCGACGTTTTGCGCGTGCACGTTCCCTCGTGCAATTTTGCTTCCGCACATGCTCAGTGGCTGCAATCAGCCCAAAACACAGCTGAGGAGCTGATCAGCTGTGCTTCGGGCGAAGGAATAAAGGTCAGTATAAACCCAGGGGCGGGCAGGAGGGCCCTTTTTCAAGCAGCAGAACAGGAAAAACCTTCCAAACAGTAAAAAATTCACAAAAAAATCCTAAAAAAAGATGGCGGCGCCCACAGACTGGCACCGACCGAACCGGATCCATGACATCACCAGCGGGTCGCTAACGGTTTGGGCGATCCAGTCCGAACCGGGAGGAACCCACCCCTGGTATGGTAGCATGGTGACAAATCTGAATTCATAAGCTCTTTGAGATGGCTGCAAATTGGGGCTATTAGATCTGGACTACAAACATTTACATAACCACTAGGGGGGCAACAAATACATTTTTCCTTGTGATAGTGGTGAATATCTGTAGCTCGAATGTAGGATGAGAGAGGAGGTTTGTTCTCCGAGCTTGTGGGTTGGTTTCTGAACGTTTTGTTACCAAGCTAGGTAACATCTCCAGTGGAATTTAGGGAATGTCAGTGTTGGTGTTCTGCTTATGTGGTGAGGCTTGGTGTGTCAGTAGGACTTGTGATGGGAAGGTCACGTCAGATGAGGGTTTTGTGATGGGTCTAGTGATGGACCTTATGATGGGTCAGGTGTAAGTCACATCAGATGAGGGTCTCGTGATCGGTTTTGTGAAAGATCAGGTGTGTTCAGAAAATTAGTCCAAATTTTGTGTACTCTGATTGGCAACAGCTCTTAAGGAAAGATTATCTATCATATCTCTCTCTCTCTCTCTCTCTCTCTCTCTCTCTCTCATCTATCTATCTATCTATCTATCTATCTATCTATCTATCTATCTATCTATCTATCTATCTATCTATCTCTATCTATCATCTATATGTCTGTCTGTCTGTCTGTCTGTCTATCTATCTATCTACCTATCTATCTACCTATCTATCTATCTAACTT
>QLTV01000787.1:256557-266583 GCA_003457575.1 Thermophis baileyi
CGATTATATTGTATTGTATTGTATTGCAGGCTAACTCTGCCCACTACCAGGAGTTCGATCCTGACCAGCTCAAGATTGACTCAGCCTACCATCCTTCCAAGATCAGTAAAATATGGACCCAGATTGTTGGGGGCAATATGCTGACTCTGTAAACTGCTTAGAGAGAGCTGTAAAAGCATTGTGAAGCAGTATATAAATCTAAGTGCTATTGCTATTGCTATTGCTATTGCTATTGCTATTGCTATTGCTATTGCTATTGCTATTGCTATCTATCTATCTATCTATCTATCTATCTATCTATCTATCTATCTATCTATCTATCTATATCATCTAGTTATCTATATTACATTTATATGGCTGCCCATCTCGCAAGAAGTGATTCTGGGTGGCGTACAACAATCAGTTGTCCAGAAGACACACTATTGGAGATTGCTGTCCTCCCTGCCACCTCTTTTCCTACAGGATCTGTTATCACCCTAGTTAATATCTATCTTTGTCTGGGCAAGGGAGACCTACTTCTAAACCAATCACTGGGTTTCAGCCAGCCATGACTTTTATTTTCTAGGAGTACCTATATGGGACCCAAAAGCATTTTCATAAATGATGATGCTAGTAGGGTCTGGTGCTTATTTTGTAATATAGCAGCTTCCCACTTCTCTTTACTTAATTTGTGAAAAAAATATATTTTAAAAAGCAGTTAGGCAAACCAGTGGTATCAATGGAAATGTCTACACTATCATTGGCCCCCGAAGGCTCCACATTGCCAGTCCGCCCAATGGAATTTGTAAGCAGAAAGAATAGAACCTTGCCTATAGTTGAGCTTTAACATGATAAGAGCCGAGGTGGCACAGTGGTTAGAGTGCAGTACTGCAGGCTACTTCAGCTGACTGCTAGCTGCAGTTCAGTGGTTCAAATCTCACCAGCTCAAGGTTGACTCAGCCTTCCATCCTTCCGAGGTGGGTAAAATGAGGACCCAGATTGTTGGGGGCAATATGCTGACTCTGTGAACCGCTTAGAGAGGGCTGTAAAGCACTGTGAAGCGGTATATAAGTCTAAGTGCTATTGCTATTGCTATTGCTACTGCCACAGATCTGTTTTAAAAGGCAGAAGTGAGATATCCCTGCTTCTTACACGCAATGACAGAAGATAATAATTTGTCATGTATGCATATACATTTACAACGAACCTTGGATGAACAATGCTAAACAAGAACAAATGGAGTCCAGGTTTCCTTATAATATATTTTCGGAGCTTGATTTTTCATCCCTAACAAGACATTAAATTTTAGGATTGAGAAGTTAAATCTAGCAAGAGAAGGTGGGGAAAGGGGTCATGATTGGGTATGACTAGTTGCAATTAAAAATGTAATTTATTACTCTAGACTACGTGTATAATTTGAATGCAGAGAATTAAGGTTTTCTTTTGAGATGGAAATAAAGATTAATTTTTAATTTCCTTTCTCGATGCACATTTAAGAGCAACAGACTGCGCAGAAAACTATAGGTCAGAATAGCTTTATGGAAGGATGACAATGTTCACTTGGCAGATAATTTAATGCTCCTGCTGTCTTGGTAATATTGGACTGCAGCTCCCTCATGTGAGACAAAAGCGGCGGATGAGGTGGGTACAAAATGGTTTGTACAACCTGGCTTGGATCTGAGAAAGAAATAGGAGAGTCTCTCATGGTGGAATTTCCCGTGTAAGAGAGCTGGGTGCTCTCTTCTTTATTACTTCACTAGCCAGGATTCTTCCTCAGCAATATTTACTTTTCTGGATTTTCTGTGCAGGTAGTCCTTGACTTATGACCACAATTGAGCCCAGAATGTCTGTTGTTAAGCAAGACAGCTGTTAGGTGAGTTTTGCCCCATTTTACGTCTTTCCTTGCCACAGTTGTTAAATGAATCACTACAATTCTTAAGTTAGTAACACAGTTGTTAAATGAATCTGGCTTCCCCATTGACTTTGCTTGTCAGGAAGTCACGAGAGGTGATCACATGAACCTGGCATACTAAAACCGTCATAAATATGAGCCGGTTGCCAAGCATCCGAATTTTGATCATGTGACCATGGGGATGCTGCAAGGGTCGTAAGTGTGAAAAATGACTATAAGTCGCTTTTTTACCAACAAAGTTACAACGCTGTTGTAACTTTGAATGGTCACTAAATGAATGGTTGAAAGTCAAGGACTTCCCGTATTATGCATTTGGTAGTGCAGCATCTGTGCCTTGGAAAGATTCCCCAGAAGCTCACACTAGTATGATTGCCCCAGGGGTGAAATGCTCCCGGTTCACTCGTACCTGTCAGTCGCCGTAGAGCCGGTCGCCAAGGTAGCGTGCGGTGCTGCCCACCCACCCGGACGCCGCCCAGACGCCGCCATTTGGGTTCTTTTACCCTCTGCGCATGCGCAAAGCGTTCTGTGCATTCGCAGAGGGTAAAAGAACCCAAATTGCGGTGTCCGGTGGGTGGGCGGTGCCTTGCGCTACCTTGGCGACCGGCTCTACGGCGACTGACAGGTACGAGCGAACCGGGAGCATTTCACCCCTGGATTGCCCCCCACACAAACACACATACACACACAATTCCTCCAATTCCAAGGGTTATCAGGACACTACTGTCCAGATATGATTGGGAAGTCCATAAATACCTCTTATGCGCTGCTTGTGAAGACTTTTTTTTATCATCCATTATTGCCCAATGCAGATGTAATGTCTGATCCGTTTCAAAAACAGAGAAGAAAAAATGGATGTGGATATGGAAACTCTGCATCACAATCCATATGAGCTTATGAGTGTAATTGTACTAATGTAATGCCCCACATCTGCTATATAGTCTCAGCAGATGGTCTGACAATTAAGCCAATTTATTTTTAGGTTGTTTTTTTCTTTGTCTTTATTATTTCAATTTATATGGCCGTCCACCTCAAACTTCATGATACTGTCCACTCCAATTCTTGGCTAGGAGAAATCGCTACATTACCTGGCCTACATGACGTTAAGTTTTGAAGGTTATTTAATTGGCTTGTGGCAAAACAATGCACCAATCTTTGGCCTTATCTTTATATGCAAGAATTCCTCTGGAAACAATATAGGCCCCATAGGCATTATGAGTAAAAACTATATATCAGTGAATTAAGTTAATAACGAGCATTTGCAGTGTAAGAATGAACAATTCACATTTAATTATTGAAACAGATGAAAATTAAATAAGGGGTTGAAGGGATTTCTGGAAGAGTTAACAGGGAGTGGAGATTATAAGTTTGTTAATATCTATTGAAAAGAAAGTCAGAAATCATTACGTTTCTTAACTTTAGGGGTTTTTTTCCCTTACTTTTTTCTTTTTTCTTTTTTTCTTTTTTCTTTAGATTTATCTTTTACTTTATGTATGGAATCCTCAATAAATATAATTAAAAAACAAGAATAAACAGCCATTTTGGGTAGCAGCCATTTTGTGATAGCATTAATAGTCACAAAATTTCACCAGCATTTAATTGTTGCCCAAACCTACTTTTGCCATCACAGTGACTTATACAATTCAGTTTCATTTGACACAGTACTAAGCTGTTCACAGTATTGAACTTTCTCTGTTCATAAGATGGTGAAGTAATTGGGTGCAGGAGCTATTAGAATGTATTCTTCAGAATGGAAAGAAATTAAATGTAACATCTTTAAGGAATAAATTCTGGTTTGGGTCCCCAGTATACGCCCATTAAACTTTAATAGATGAAGTAGAAAGAGTCCTGGGCCCTGGAAATTATTGATTGAATTGAATTGAATACTTTATTTGACCAAGTGTGATTAGACACACAAGGAATTTGTCTCCGGTGCAGAAGCTCTCAGTGTACATGCAAAGCAACAGAAGAATAATCATAATAATAATACCAATAAAAGGGGGGATAAAGAAGATAATAATATGAATAAATAATACTACAGCCATACTAGATGAGTAAATACATATAGACATTAGAAGCACTGTGAGAATTATGTATTCAGCAGAATGATGACATGAGGGGGAAAACTGTCCCTGTTTTGGCCTGCAATGCCCTATAGCATCACCTGAGGGGAGGAGTTGAAACAGTTTATGTCCAGGATGTGAGGGGTCTGCAGCTATTTTCTCAGCCCTCCTTCTGACCTGTGCAATATACTTTTTAAGATTAGGTCCTGGAAAAACACTGTACATCCCTAGATGCTCCAATCATCAGGGTCTAGGAAAAACTGATATATGATTTGGGGACAGGAAATACAATGAACACAATTTAGCTGGCAGTATTTGCTTCTAATCCTCCTATTCCCAAATCAGGATTTCTGGAACAAAGCAATATACTATCCTGGATTCAAAAAAGGTTGCTGTGCAGTCATTTTTGATAGTTCTTCAGATCAGTGACTTTAGCTTCTGGTAATCAACTGCGAGACTCTAGCAGCATCAGAGCTCAGCGGGTGGACTGGATCTCCGGAAATGGCATTTAGATGTTTGTCTTATCTAAACGAGCTCCGAGCTGAGTAAACTGCTCCAAAGAGAGAGAGAATGACCCTGACAACCCCCCTCCCTAAATTTTTATAACAGCCTCCAAAAGAACTGAATTGAATCAAGAATCAGAGACTTATCTCCTAGATGATGTTCAAAAACTCCAGCTAAGCCTGTCATACTGATTAGCTCTCAAATCATTATTTCCAACACACACACACACACACACACACACCTTGCTTCTGAGTGCATAGTAGAGGCCAGCCACTTCCTGAGTACTTTGGTGCAACATTATTTTGTCTATAGTATCATTTGATTCTCCCAAATCTCTGGCTATTAACATTAGTTGCAACAACTGTAATGAAACGGTTATTCTGGAACATTTACACCATGCCTGCCTTAGTCTAATTATAGCAATATAGCAATACACTAGCCTGCATGCAGATAGCAATAGCACTTAGACTTATATACCGCTTCATAGTGCTTTACAGCCCTCTCTAAGCGGTTTACAGAGTCAGCATATTGCCCCCAACAATCTGGGTCCTCATTTTACCGACCTTGGAAGGATGGAAGGCTGAGTCAACCTTGAGCCTGGTGAGATTCGATCTGCCAAACTGCTGGCAGCCAGTGATCAGCAGAAGTAGCCTGCAGTACTGCACTCTAACCACTGCACCACTGCGGCTCAGATGCCCATTTGAGTAGCTGCAATTATGGCAGTATGGCGGCATGGTGACAAATCTGAATTCATACGGTCTTTCAGATGAC
Source organism: Thermophis baileyi (assembly GCA_003457575.1). Taxonomy (NCBI): domain Eukaryota; kingdom Metazoa; phylum Chordata; class Lepidosauria; order Squamata; family Dipsadidae; genus Thermophis; species Thermophis baileyi. Next base: position 261,784 of record QLTV01000787.1, read on the forward strand.
AACAAATTGGGGCTATTAAATCTGGACCTGCAAACATTTACATAACCATTAGGAGGCAACAAATAGATTTTTCTTTATCCATTTGCCATCACCTAGTGGTCACCTGAGGTTTTGCAGTTTAGTTTTGATAGCCCTGCTGCAAACTTTGGGAGTGCAGAAACAGAAATTGTAAATAAGGCATGCTCAAATGCCAGGGCATTGTCTATGGAGATTGCCAGGGCATTGGAATCTCTAGCAACCAAATGCTAAGCCCTAACAGAATGGGTGGGAGAAGACTGATTTCAGATACTGTATCTGCCTTGGTTTATACTGTAATGAAATCTGATGGTTATTCATTATGGGCTTTTTCTGTGCCAGTGACCCATTCTGGAACATTTACACCATACCTACCTTAGTCTATTCTGGTGATGAGGATTGCAGATGCCATCCGATTGATCACTTGTTCTTCTTTCTAAATCGCTTCTGCCAGGGGTGAAATTCAAAATTTTTCCCTGCCAGTTCTGTGGGCGTGGCTTGGTGGGCGTGGCAGGGGAAGGATACTGCAAAATCTCCATTCCCACCCCACTCCTGGGGCCAGCCAGAGGTGGTATTTGCCGGTTCTCCGAACTACTCAACATTTCCGCTACCGGTTCTCCAGAACCTGTCAGAACCTGCTGGATTTCACCCCTGGCTTCTGCCCACATGCAATATACTTGGATGCACTGCAAATCACCTTGAGGTATATACATTTCAAACATTTCACACATGAGGCCTCTCCACTCCCATTTATGTCAGTATTATTTAACTGGGCAGATGCAAGAGTACAGGACAGTCATTTGTAATATAAACAATCAGCATTCTGATTAACTAAGCATTTACATAGTCATTGCAAAGCTAAGGTTCAATATGCTAAGCTGTTAATTATAATTAGACAACCTTGTGGCCCATTGGGTCAGCCTGTGAGAAAAAGGTAATCGAGTCTGATGTGACCAGAATGAACATTAAATTTTAGGCTAACTGTATATTTTTACCCCAATGCTGGACAGTCCTGTGATCATTTAAGAACAGTATATATAATAAATTGAATAATAATTCTAATGGCAAAAATACTTCAGTCATAGGTCAATATTTACTCACCTAAACAGATAAACAAAATGACCATTTGTGGGCAAAAAAAGCACTAGGAGCAAAAGTGACTTGGAAATTCCTGCTGGCTTCCCCATTGACTTTGCTTGTGAGAAGCTGGCAGGGAGTATTGGAAATCACCATCACGTGACTATGGGGACACTGCAATAGTCACAACTTTGCTAATAAAACTGGTCTGAAAATTGTGGAAATTTCAATTCCACAGGATAATGAGTCCTGGATTTTTATGCATTCTTTAAATTAATGGATTTAGATACTGTACCTTGATTCAAAAAATGTTGCAGTATGATGCACCGTTTGGCTAATCAGGATACAGAGAGATAAATATAATAAGAGTTTTAGTAGTACATAAATTCCAAACCAGAGTGGCTACATTCACACAAATATACTATGCAAAAGTCAGACAAACCAAGTATTGGTTTTATATAGTTTTATCCTTTTAATATTGTAAGCTGTCCAGAGTTAACTGTGGTAATGGGCTGCCAATAAATTTAATAAATAAATAAAATAAATAAACCACATGATGGTTCAGCACATTATATGAACCAAGTATAAATTTGATATTTGACTATCCCTTTGGTATGTTGAGAAACTTCAGAACTTGGCTTTTGATTTTATGAAGATGGGGTTCAACATCCTTCAAGCAATTCCAGGACTGAAGATCAATACTCAAAGAAATATGTTTATTGTATCTCCCAAACCTTAATGTTCTCTTAACTTGCGCATGAAGAACATTGAAAAGAACTCCAGACCAAAACTCCATGTAATATCCACGCATTTGTCTCTCTCTTTAGCAGTCACCCAAATTAATAATTATGATCACACTGTGGAGGTAAATTACTTAAATTAATTTGGATGGGAAAAGACATACACTCTTGTGTTTGTTCTTTTCTATTCCATTTCATGGCAGGAACCTAAACAAAAAACTAACTTTTTTTTATCATGAAGACTGGATAAACCTAGCTAAACTCTCCGATATAAAATTAATAGATAAGGCTATTCAAGCTTCAGAAAGATTCAGAAGAAATTCTTCAGACCGTACATGAATCTGAGCCTGTCTATTGTTCAATAAAGCACATATGTCTTTTGTCAGATCTCTGTGAATGCATGCAAAAATATGCAGCTGCTTTAATAGCTCAGATCATTAAAACAGTATATCTTTAAGGGAGTCTTAAAGCAGAAACACTGTTTTCACTCTCAAGCCTGAAAGATAAATACATGTTTAATTAATAGCAGAGAGGTTCTGGGTTTGCACTCAGGTGAGGTCTGACATACATCTTCCAAATAATTTTCAAAGCATGCCAGGCCTGCAGATTGCTATAGCCTCAGCAGAATTGGCACTTGCCTCTTTTCATTTGGATTAAGAGGATAAATGCCTTTCCTAATTATGGGGTACCAAAGTTGTGCATAAGGCATTGAATAGAAATAAGTTCTCTCATATCCTGGAGAATTTGCAGTCCAAAATCTGACATATAAAGAGGACCTCCGGGGGGGGGGGTGGAAGGCCGTTTTTGCCCTCCCCAGGCTCCTAGAAAGGCCCTGAAGCCTGATGAGGGCGAAAAAACGGGACTTCCGGTCCAACCGGAAGTTGGGAAACGGGCCATTTTCTGCCTCTGGAGGGCCTCCGGGGGGAGGAGGTCGTTTTCGCCCTCCCCAGGTTCCTAGAAAGGCTCTGAAGCCTGGTGAGAGCGAAAAACGGGTGTGCCATCACGTGCCGGGAGCGGGGGGGGTCACGTGCACATGCACGGGGGGCGCATGGAATTATGGGTGTAGGCACACGCTCGTGTGACCCCCCCCCATGCTCCCCCTCCCTTTTGGCACACGAACCAAAAAAGGTTTGCCATCACTATCCTAGGCCATAGATACCCTACAAAGACCAGTGGATGATCAGAAAGTGTAAATATTCTGTTTGCTGTCATCTAGATATCATCCAGATTTGAATGCCCAAATATAGTCGCTTCAGGCCGGTATCAGGAAGGCCGGTAACTTAGCAATAGCACTTAGACTTATATACCGCTTCATAGTGCTTTTACAGCCCTCTCTAAGCGGTTCACAGAGTCAGCATATTGCCCCCAACAATCTGGGTCCTCATTTTACCCACCTCGGAAGGATGGAAGGCTGAGTCAACCTTGAGCCAGTGAGATTTGAACCGCCGAACTGCAGCTAGCAGTCAGCTGAAGTAGCCTGCAGTGCTGCACTCTAACCACTGCGCCACCTCGGCTCTAACTTGTCCTTAATGGTCTTGTAAACCTATATTATTAGGAAAAAATCATAAGAATTTGTGATTCTAACCAAACTATAAAGGCTGCCAACATTTTCAGGTGAAAAACAGGCACCACATTTAACTCTGTCTACTTTTATTTTTTTAAAACAGGTGTATTTATATATTCAAATATGCTTCTTCTCAAGGTTGCTTACATAGGACTATGTGAATTGGTTATCGATGTGAATCAGAATTTGAAGAATATCTTGGAAAATTATATCAATAGGGGCATTATTAGCCCTTGGTGGCCTAAAAGAAATGAGTGAGCATTTAAATTCTAAAAATTATTGATGTAGTGGTGAAAAGGTTATTTGGGAAATTTAGCTCACCATTGATTGAAATACCTTCTCTTTATCTTGTTAAATTAAACTACTTGTATGTTATAACCTTGTCAAATGACATTTAATTTAACACTGGGAGTAAATCCCCCCCTTAGGTTTCCCAAAAATGGGCTGAGCAAGAATGTGATATACCAATGGGAAATGCTATAAATCACCCTACTGTGATATGGGGTTTGAAGAAGGAGTTGTTTCTCCTCCAATGATAGATATTGTAAGGACAGAGAGAGCAGCAGTTGCAGGTGAAAGGTGAAAGCAACTGCCACAAGCAGCTCAGGCTTAGTAAAAAAATTACACCATTTGATTCTATGGGTGATTAGACTCAAGCTGTCATTCCTTCAAGGTTAGGTCCCTAGGAGTAAAATTCCTAACAATGACAAATTAAGTCCCTTTGTGATATTGGAAATATGAAGAATTGTCTGTGGAGTGCACATGGCTATTTCCATCTTCTCTTCTGCCATTCTTTTAATATCTGTTATCAAGATATTTATTTATTTATTTATTTATTTATTTATTTGTTTATTTGTTTATTTGTTTATTTATTTTGTCAAGTACGTATTTGGTAATATACATAGATATAACATTATTTATATACATAAGATGGGTACAAATAAAAGGGAACGTTTGGACAGGGACGGTAGGCACGCTGGTGCGCTTATGCACGCCCCTTACTGACCTCTTAGGAATGGGGTGAGGTCAACAGTAGATAGTCTAAGGGTAAAGTTTTGGGGGTTAGGGGAAGAAACCACAGAGTCAGGTAGTGCATTCCAGGCATTGACCACTCTGTTGCTGAAGTCGTATTTCCNTTATTTATTTTGTCAAGTACGTATTTGGTAATATACATAGATATAACATTATTTATATACATAAGATGGGTACAAATAAAAGGGAACGTTTGGACAGGGACGGTAGGCACGCTGGTGCGCTTATGCACGCCCCTTACTGACCTCTTAGGAATGGGGTGAGGTCAACAGTAGACAGTCTAAGGGTAAAGTTTTGGGGATTTGGGGAGGAAACCACAGAGTCAGGTAGTGAGTTCCAGGCATTAACCACTCTGTTGCTGAAGTCTTATTT
>QLTV01000787.1:277593-328631 GCA_003457575.1 Thermophis baileyi
GAGAAAACTAAATAGAATAGAGTAGAGTAGAGTAGAGTAGAGTAGAGTAGAGTAGAGTAGAATAGAATAGAATAGAATAGAATAGAATAGAATAGAATAGAATAGAATAGAATAGAATAGAATAGAATAGAATAGAATAGAATAGAATATAGGCTTTCTTTCTCCTAGGACTTTTCCAGAAAGTGCACAATTGCATCCAAGAAGATGGGCATCAACAGAGAGGTGAGGAATCTTCTCAACAAATTTCCCTCTCCCTTGCCAGCTCCTCTGCTATCCGTTTGTCCTGGGAGGCTGGCCACATGGGAGAGAGAAAATCGTCTATTAAACTTCTCTAATTCAATTGGCAGGTGACTTTTCTCACCAAAAGCATATTTGAATGAAGTCATATGTATATATTCCAATTATCTATACTCTGGCATAGGACAGTTCTAGTTTTCTAATCCAGGTGCCCTTTAAAACAATTTCTAATTTGCATATTGGGCAGATATCAGAATGATCTTTTAAAAGAGGAGTGGTCGGAAGAGATATGTCAGATTTTTCCATTTCTAGCCTTCAAGCAGAACCTTAAGTAGGAAAGAAAACAGTCACATACGTTTGATCCAGCGATCATGTCTAATATCCATAACCTGATGCCCTCAGGGTGTGTTGGATTACAAATCTTACCATCTCCCTGTAAATCAGTAATCAATCTGTCTGTCTGTCTGTATTTACTTATTTACTTATTTACTTACTTACTTACTTGTTAAATTTATTGGCCGTCCAATTTACCACAGGGTAGTACGTTTATGATCAAAGAGAAGGATGGTCAGGAGAAAAACAATCAGGTCAAACCTGCAGCATCTCTTTGCATTTTAAACAGAATTCCTTTTCCCCCTAGTCCTATCATCTAAAGATCTTTTTAAACTGCATTTTTTGAAGAACTGAAACTAGGACTTATCTTTATAGATTATTTTTAATGTAGTCATGCTTCATCTTTTTTTTTAAGATGCTCAGATGAATTAATAGCATCAAATTGCCCAATACACTTACAATGAAAACAGAATGATTCAGATACAATTCATAGAGATCATGGATCATATCATAAATCATAGTAATCCAATGTTAAAATCTATGTTTAAGTTTACCCCCTTTGGTGCCACTTTTCATGCATTTTTACAGAAAAGTTGAGGATTCATTACTTTGTTTGGGAAAATGGCATGAGCACAGGATCATCGTGAGTGGAAAGATAGGGTGAATGAGAACTACGTTCTGAGTTGGCTATTCTCACACTGACATTCCCATGGCAGTCATTTTGTAACTGCACATCAGTGGTAGGATTCAAAATTTTTCCCTACCGGTTCTGTGGGCGTGGCTTGGTGGGCGTGGCAGGGGAAGGATACTGTAAAATCTCCATTCCCACCCCACTCCAGGGGAAGGTTACTGCAAAATCCCCATTTCCTCCCGATCAGCTGGGACTCGGGAGGCAGAGAATAGATGGGGGCGAGGCCAGTCAGAGGTGGTATTTACCAGTTCTCCGAACTACTCAAAATCTCTGCTACCGGTTCTCCAGAACTGGTCAGAACCTGCTGAAACCCATCTCTGCTGCACATGTGACTCACTGTCAAAAATCCACACTTTTTTGTACTACCCACAAGCACAAAATGGCTTCTTATGTTTAGCATAAAGTCCCCATTCTGTTTAATAACATTTTCATTCATTTAAGCAGATATAGTCCCATATTTCAGCTTAGTAGCAGATTGTATTAGTGCAACAGTTCTTTCGAGCGTACAATATTAAGAAATAATTATCAATTAATTCTTTTTTATAAAGAAAGTGTAGTTTGTCCTGGGCTGCCAGGTTATGTGAGCCAACATTTCTATGCTGCTGCTGTACCTTGTTTGCCTCTCTATTTTGCCACCACTGTGAGACGTGCTGAAATGAGTTGTTGAGTTTGCAAAGGACTCTCTAGTTCCTAATACATTTTGAAACCTACCAGAAATCCATTTATAAAAAAACAATGTGGCAGAAATCACACTGTATTTAAAAGAAACACAGAGAAACAGATTTTGTATCAGAGAGTGCCTCCAGCAAGCGTTACACCCCACATCTATCAAAGGAAGTTTAAAAGAAAGTTATTCTTCAGTTTCAAACACATATCCACTGACTGACTAGGAGGAAAATGGTAAAAATTCCTAGTGCAGATTCATGGACACCCATCAGATTTGTGCACCTGCTTAGTGGTGAATAACTAGCCAGACATTTCTGTGGTGGAAAAAGAAACCTGAGGTTTTTACCTGACAGCTTCACACAATTCAGCCAGTGTAAGGAAGGCTGCAGCCTTCCACTGTTTCCAGCACTCACACTCACACACACACACACTCTCTCTCTCCCTCCCTCCCTCCCTCCCTCTCTCTCCTTGGTTCTCAGATCTTGGCAATATGTGCCAGAAACCTGTCAACTTGTTAAAAGTACATTAATGCAAATACCAAAGCTTTCAGTTATGTTTATGCTAATAGAGCGCCTTACGCTCTATGACAGGTCTGAGTGAACATTCAGTAACAGGAAAATTAATTCCAGCTGTTGAAATTGATTTTTTTTAAAAAAGAACATAGGGTAATAAATAAATATATGTCACCCATATACACAACACACAGGCAAATAGCTCCCAAAATAAAAATTAGAAATAGAAATGGTAAAGTACAGGAAAAGAATAAAAGAAAAATATAAGTGTAGAAAAACTGAATAACCTTCCCTTTTGGAAAAAAAACACACTTCATAATTTTGAAATATATTTTATTTTATTTATTAAATTTATACGCTGCCCTATAATTTCACAAGTCTGGGAAGCAAATAGTACAAGACAAGTTCAAACAATACATTTTCAAACAATACAAAAACAAATGTCTGGAAAAAAATACACTAATTGACAGAGTTATTCCCCCCCACCCCACCCCATGGGGTCTGCTCTTATCCTAGCCAAGGCCAGGAGAACAGCCAGGTTTTATGAGCTCATTTAAATAAGGGGAAGATGGGGGGGGTTTCCATAGGAATCTCTGGGGATTATTATTTTAGGGAGACACTGGGCCAGAGAGGGCCCGTTTCTGGGGTCTCATTAGATGACAGTATTTAATTGATGGGACCCAGAGACTATTGACTCTATCCAATCATGTGGAACAGGTAGAAAACACAGAATGCAAGCACTCCTTCAGGTAACCCTATGCCTTGAAGGGCTTCAGAGGCAATAACCAACACCTTGAATTACACAGAGAAATCTTCAGATAACCAGTGCAGTTCACAAAGCAGAGAAATTACAAGGTATTTTGGGACATGTCCTAACTGCCTATGTCACTTCATTCTGGACCAACTGCAGCTTCCAAATGGACTTCAAGAATAGATTCATGTAGAGTACATTGTGATAGTTCTAATGTTTGCAATCAAGACTTCAGAATTACAGAATAACAGAGTTGGAAAGAACTTTGGAGGTCTTCTAGTCCAACCCCCAGCTTAATTGAGAGGTCCTATACCAGGGGTGTCAAACTGGATTTCTTTGAGGGCCAGCATTGTAGTTCTCCTCCACGGGCCAGCAGCCCCCCCCCCACGCCCCATTTTCGGCCTCCCCGGCCTCCAGCAGCACTCTGCCGGCCAAAAACAGGCCGTGCGGAGGCCCCATGAGGCCCGTTTTTGGCCTCTCCAGCCTCCAGCAGCACTCTGCTGGCAAAAAATGAGCCGCGCCAAGGCCCCGTGAGGCCTCTATGCGGCCCATTTTTGGCTGAAAGAGTGCTGCAGGAGCCTGTGGAGGCTGAAAATGGGCTGCAGGGTGGGGGGGCAGCACATGGCTCGTTTTGGCCGGCAGAGGCCCACAAGCCGGTCCTTTGAGATTTCCTGGCAGGCCCTGCGGGCCGGATTTAAGCGCCCCGTGGGCTGCATCCAGCCCGTGGCCCTTGAGTTTGACACCCCTGTCCTATACCATTCCAGACAAATGCCTGTCCAATCTCTTCATAAAAACCTCCAGCGATGGAGTACCCACTACTTCATTACCCTTCATTAGAAGAAAGCTCAAATTTGCTATGCGGTAGAAAAATACAAAGTCACTCTAGAAAAAATTGGCCAGCATTTCAGCATTCAGTACTGAGGAAAGAAATGGCAAGTATTTCATTTTTTTTTAATTTATAGGGTTCCTTTGCTTTTAATCCTTTTGCATCTGAACTTTGTCAAGATTTCAAATGCAGCTGCTTTGTGATAGCCCAATTTATTTAAAGATAGATAATATTGATATGTTCTATGCTTCTATAAGATTTCCTCACCTTTTTCATATAACCTAAGGCAGCAATTAAATAGTCGGATTCCTTATTCCAGTTATGTCCCTCTGATCAGTGTCTGGATGAAATTAAATCTTCTAAGTTTGATATATTTTATCTGATCTAGCCTGCAATTACTTCTAGACATCCATCACAACACAATGCAATACAGTAAGAACCAAGGAAATCCATTGAGACTTACCTGGGAAGAGGCATCAAAACAGGGGAACACAGCACAAGAACAATTAGGAATTGTTGGATATTCACTGCTGTTTTCATTGCTGGATAGACCTGGTTTTGCCAACATGCTTGAGTGAGATGGAGCCTATCATATGGTTTATTTGATTGTTGTCACAGGGTGTGTGTGAGATTATTCCTTTTTTATTCCTTTTATATTGAGCTTTTATATTTGTAAAGTGCCCGGAGTCACTGAAAGTGTGTTGGACAACCATATAAAATTTCTCAAATAAATAAATATTCATTGCTTTACATACACAGGTGAAGGTTATAGTACTGAAACAGCTGAGGTGACATTAATGGCTTTAGATAGCCAAATGCAGGAAACAATTTTTATCCCCAAATATGTTGGCCCCCTTTTATTGGATGGAAAGGACCTGGCTGCATATGTAAATACAAAATAATTCAAAGGGTTTACCTGGGTTTCAAAAGTTATCCCACAGATTTCTATAAATTCCAATATATTGTGAAGAGAATACGTGTTCGCTCCTCCTGCTTATTCTGTTAGACACGTTAATTAGCATAAGAGGCATTACAATCTGCCTCTGGTATATATGCTTGCTGCCTTGCTTCTTATATCCATTAATATATGCAGTAGCTCTACCACTACATAGGGAAGTGGCAATTTATTTATTTCTGGCATTTTCCATTCGAAGTTTTGGATAGCAGATGATGAAAAGACCTCTGATTAAGATCAAGGACAGATGCAGTCAGAGTGACTGATCTCAAGGTAGATAGATTATATACTGTAGTATAAAATAAGCCACCTTATGTCACTGGAGAATTAAAATCTTCTTCTTGGAATATGAATGACATGGATCATCTTGTATGAAGTGGCATCTCAGAATAACAGCCATACTTATTACAGTAATGGACTTCCAGAGCCCCCGTTGTACTAGCCTCTCTATTTCAAGACTGGGACTGCAGAACCACCCACATGTTCACAGATGAATCGCACAACAGCATGTCTTCTTCGAATCCAAAGGATTATCTATTTATTAATTATTATTATATACACAAAATGTGAAATCACAGCTGCCAGCTTTTTAGCTGGTGTTGGCCTTCTTATATACATGCATCCAGTTCTTCCCAAGAACTTAGTATGTTGTAACAGATCAGCATAGTATACGTGTGGATTCAAGCAGTGTGGCTTTTTGTAACTGACAAATGGAAATGTTGCCAATGCGCAGATTTTTTTAAGCACCATCCAAGATATTTGGATACAGCATCCACAGGGCTGACAACTACTGAGACCATCATAGCCAGTTTATGCCATAATCTTTCAATTTCAATTTTCAGATCTTGATACTTTGTGATCATCTTCAGTTCTTTGTCTTCTGTTCTTTTATCCCCTGGTATTATCACATCAATAATCCACACTTTCTTCTTTTCAACCACAGTTAAATTTGATGTGTTACGCCATGCCTTTATCAGTTTGCATTTGGAAATCTCACAATGCTTTATTTTAACCTGCTCATTTTGACTACTTTTTCAACTATATGTTCACACTAATTATTCAGGACTAGCACATCATAATTTATACAGATATTTCAGTGAATAATTTTGGTGACTGTGTTTTGTCATTTGTAATCAGTTCATGCAACTTCTTGCACAAGCTGAGTATATGAACTACTGTTTCTTCTGCTTCTTTGCACACTCGATAGTTTGAATCATTTGATGATTTTTCAATAGTGGCTTTGATTACATTAGTTTATTATTATGGGTTCCAAGGGAATGTAATATTTAAACTGATTTTTGTATTATGTTTTGTGTTGTTGTCTGCCACTCAGCATTCCATTGGTAGATGGGTGGTCATATAAATTTGTTAAACAAACAAACAGTTTCTCTGAGCTTCAGCAGGGTCATTTCAAGGGGTGCTGTTTACCCCCTCGTTATTAAAACAGGATAGTAGTAGTTGTAAATGGGGTTTTTAAAAAGCCAGCATGACTAATGTGTTAAAGGAAGACCACAAAAACTGAGATTCAAATTTCCACTCAGCCATAATGCTCTCATTGAGCAAGTAGTCTACTCATTAAAAGCTTTTCTGCCCTCCAGCCTTAAGCTGCTTGACTCCTGCTCACAAACCAGCCAGAAATGAAAATAGCTTAAGAAATCCTTTTTCTGATTTAACTTTACATTTACCACAGCCTCTGATTGGTGGCTTCCTTTGCTTGTTTACCTTTCCCATTTGAGCTGGGAAAGCAAGCATCAATCCCTTTCCTTTCATGTGTGAATATTTTAGGACATGTAGTTCCATGTATGTAGTTCAGTAACATTTTTATGAGAATCCAATATATTTTTTCTTGCCCTATATAGCATGATACATGGGAGTAAATTCCATCTTATGGGCAACAGAATTTAAAACTTTTAAAAATGACTTTTTATAACAAAACACACAGTAAACTGTAGATACATCAACATCATTTGACATATTTTAGTTAGTGGCTCTTTCAGAAAGTCAAGATGGAGAAAAGAATCATAGCCTAAAGTCTCTTTTCCTTTGAATCTGTTCCTTATAATGCTCAGATTGACTAGCCAAATGCAGACTTTGATAGAATGAAGTCACCCGAACAGTGATACAGGTCCAGAGAAGCTTTCTTCCTGTATCATGGCTGTGATGCATGAGGATTGGGAGTGCCCACAGAAGATGGTCAAAAAAGCCAAGATGGCCCCAGCAGTGCAACTGAAGCCCCACCCACTTTCTGTGCATCATTTTTAATCCTGGTTGCATTGCCTTCTCAAAACATTGGTCCAGCTCTTACTTCCCTTTTTCCTGTCTCTGCATAGCTTCTTTTTTCCAAGTTCCTAATGATCTGTGCCTACTACCTGTCACATACCTTCTTTCTCGTCTACTGCCTTTTCTGTTTAGGTTTCCCTCCAAACCAGTTAATGGGTGGCATGGTTTTTTGCATTACAGTTGTTCACTTGAATCTAAGCATGACCACTTGATTGGGCTTTAAATACATGAAGAGATCAATGCAAATTTTCAGTCCTCTGTACGTAACGGCAGATGCATTTTCTCAAGTGATTGACATTTAAATCAAACATTGTAATAATTGAGCTAACACTGTCTTTCCAGAGATCTTAGCAGAAACATTTTATTGTGTTAACATTCACTCTACAAATGTCAAACAAAAAAAAAAAGTATCCTCTTCATTGTACAATGATCAGTTCTTCTTGATTCTCATGTTTCTAGTAATTGAACTTTGATCGTTGTGTTCTAACACATTCCAAAGACATGTGCAGCAGGGGTTAGAATCCTAAATAATCTTGGAAATAACCTGTATCTGTAAAGGTAATGGTTGGAGGGTGTTAGGTTCTATTGATCAGTTTTCAGGAGAGGCATTTATTGTAATGGAGTACATTCAGTAGGTGAAATAGTACTGAGGAAGGAGCTGTTTTCTAATAGTCGTCGTTTAACCACAGCATTTAAGAGGAACCAGAACCGCAGCCATTCTAGACTGATCCGGATGGTACTGATCTAGTGGTACTGCTAATCCATTTATGTCAAACCAAACATCCCACTATTTAAAGGGGGAGGAGATACTAACAAAAAACTTTTGGAACCAGAAAAACAAATTATTCTGATGCAGGAGAACATTAGTTTTATGGGAAAATGAAAAAGATGAATACATTCGAATGGTTTATTAATCTACTGGCCTAGGGCTTATTTACAATAGACAAAATGCCTATTACTATCTGGAGAAAAGTTTATCTGGCGATCCTTTGTAGCTGTATAATTGTGAGGATGGCAGTGTGCGGGGCAAATTCAGTAGAGCACCTGCCAAGCCACCTCCACTGCTCACCTTGCACCGCTTGGCACTATTCCTGCTCTTCTGCCTGTTTTTCTGCCATCTTCAAGCATCCAAGCTATAGCAACAGAAAGAGAAAGAGCAGACTCTTACTTTCCATGCCATCTCCACTGGACAGTAGATGGATAATGCCCCTAGAAGAGCAGTAACGGCGTTGTTCTAAAGGGCAGCTCATTAGTGGGAGGGGTCATCTTAATTATGGCCTCAATAAATCTGGAATCCACAGAATGCATCTCAATAAAATTTTAGAGCAGGGGAAATTTGGCATCTGCTTGCCTCATTTCATAGCAGGATGCTACCATTGTACAGCTCTCCACACTACCAAGTGATGAATTGATAAGCAGCTACCCTGTCTCACACAGCCATCTGGATCCAAGCAGAGCAAGGAAATGCCACATCACTAATAATTTGCATGCTGAGGGAAAGGCTTCCTATTGTGTAGCCCACTGCCCTGAATCTGGAACCTCAAAAATTTAAAAACGAAAAGAAATCATCTGGGAGATTGCACATAAAAGATCAGAGGTTGCAAACATAAAAGAGGAACTACCCCTGCAATGACCCCTGTGGCAAAGAAAACTCTGGAGTGAATTAAGGAAAGCTATAGACTCTTTCCTCTAAGGATAGTCTAAATTTTCATTGCTCCTTGCCACATAACAAATGCATGAAAATGACCCTTTGGAGGAGGGAGTTGGGCTTCTACTGCCAACTTCATGCCAAACTTCCCTTTAACTTGAAGATCAAAACAGATTTTTAAGTCTATGGGAAACAAACTGCAGCCAGGTTCATCTTGCCTGTGGGTTTGCCCCCATCAGCATGCCCAAACTCTGGCTGGCACTGTATGATCGTATTTCATAGTAATTATGTCTGCAGCCTAGAGTTATTCAAGTGGGTGGCATGCAAATATTTGCAACCAAATGAATGAATGAATAAAAACTCAAGTCTATATATGCTTTTGCTGTTTCACAATGAGGCAGAATATGCTTGACTGGGCTAAATTGGCTTTGGACATGCCAGGAGTTCAACCTGAGCATAATTTTAACTCCTCCTGTTATGCCAATTTATTTTTTTTATATCCCTTTAAATACGCTGGGCTACAGCTTTCAGAGTTCTCAGCTAGAATGGCTAAAATGCTAACCGGGAATGCTGGAAATTGTGATCTCAATCTGTATACTCCTTCATCATGGGAAGCAGCAAAAAAAGACAAACCATATTAAATTAAATTAAATCTCTAGAACTGGCATGGAGGCAGAGACACAATATGCAGTCAGATCTGAGCAGGGTCAGAATTCTAGCTTTGAGAGATGTGTATCTGCTAATAAAGCCAATGGAGTGCTAAACTTCTCTGTGGCAAATTGAAATTCTCTTTAACAATCCATGGGTCATTTTAGGCTGCCACAAGCCAGCCCCCTGACATCTCCATAATTGTCCTGTCCAAGGAGCTTCAGACCCCACCTTGAAACCTCAAGAAGTCTGCCAGAGAAGAAGCCAGCCTCTGTGATGTGACCAACCATTTCCCCCTCTTAGGGGGAGTTTGTACTGTACACCAGGAGTGCATCCTGAGAGGAAGGAGAGGAAAACCCTGTCTTCTGAAAAGCTTTGATCTCAAAATGATTTTTGCTGTGTTGGAGAAATATTAAGTGAAGTTCATTTTCAACTGCAGGCATCAATAAGTTACAGCACACACTTTTGCACAGATGTGCCAAATCCCAATAAACCTTAGGAAAAAGCCCTGGCTTTACTTGTTACAGCAGCAGGCGTAGGTTCAGTGCCTTGAATGCTCAGGAGATGGATTATAAAGATGGGGTGCCTTCCACATTCCAGACTCCAATTTTAAAGCCTGAAACTTTTACACTGGAGTTGTGAAGATATGGGAGTCACATATGTGCATGTTTTTCTGAACCTGTCTCCTGGAGTGATTTTTAAAAGAAAATATTCCCAGCCCTCAAACTTTCAAATCTGAAGACCAGACCAACTTAATGCGCAATTGCTAACTTCTCCGAAATGGCTGCTTGCCATTTCTTGAACTTTGAATACGATATGCTGTGTCTTTCTTGCTTTTTCATTTGAAATCTGTGACTTCATCATCTCTAGCTAAGGGTCAAGACCCCTTTCCTGTAGAATCTTGCAGGAAACAGTGCGGAGGGAGCAGTTCCTTGTCCCCTCCACCTCAACATTAAGCACTGAGAATGCAGTGGCAAATATACCGGAAGGAATGGGCTTGCGTTGGGCATTCATATGGAGGCGATATTTTTAAAAAGGATGTAATTTTAGAAATAAAATAGGAAGCAAGCACAGAGTCCCATAAAGCAGGCCAGGAAGTAATTCCAAGCTGCCACAGATGATTGACAATTATACCAGAATTTATGGAGTCCTTTGTATTCTTACCTTTCCCCAGAATAAGATGGAGAGCAGTTTTGGACTGATATCAATATAGAAAGCACTGCAGAAAGCACTAACACTGATATCAATATAGAAAGCAACAAACCAAGACCGCTCTAAGCTTTCTGGGAGGGAGTTCCTAGTTATCTGCTCCAATACTAACATCCTCAAATTCCTAGAGAAAGCGCTTAGACATGATGTTTGGCTACCTCAGTGGTGGTGTGCCCCTCTCCTAGTATTGGACAGGAAAGAAGGACAAAAGTCAATGAAGAGAAGTCTGCAACAGGAGACAATTAGACAGGAGGGGATGTGCCTATTGCAGCCAAAAGGAGCCAACATGAGCTGGGCAGATCTCAAGCCTTACTGTGGTTTCTGCCAAATTGTGCAGGCAGCAAAACTACAGTTGGGAGAAGATATAAAATATTGTTTCTACATCCAACCAGAAAAGCCTGAAGTCACATGCCTCTGAAATTGGGGGTGGGAGGGTGAGAGGAAGGCTGTGTCATACAGGGGTGTTCAAGAATAGCTACTCAGTATTCCAGTCGGGATGGACAGATATGCCCTAAATTTCATATCTTCCTATAGAGGCTTGAAGGATATCTCTGTGTTTCCTTCAACAAAACATTCCCAGCTCTCAAAGTGGAATTCTCATCATGACCATGCAACTTAGCATAATTGCTGAGAAAGTTGGGTGTTGTTATTCAAAATATCTGATGTTCCAGACTGGGGAATGTTGATCCTGGGAATTATGGGACTTGTTACCCAACCTAAGATATATGAACAGGTAAAGTGAAAATCGAAGAATACACATCTGTACCCATTACTCCCCAGGGGGAACAATGGATAGGGAGTTTTGGAATCTATCCCACAACCTGCAGTTCTTTTCATAGATGGGGAAATGGTTATTTTTTCAAATAGCTCCAGATATTGTCCCTTCCAATGTCCAGTCAAAGTAAAAAATATTTTGTCTTATTTTACACGGAGATATATATTTGTTTTATAAAATTTGAATTTGTATAGACTTGTTTTATAGATTGTGCAGCAGAATAAATACACTTCATTGCCTTTAAAGGCATATTTGTATTTTATTTTAGCTGTGATTGGGTCATGCTGGCCTTCACACACGTATCAGGTTTAACTAAGCAGAGTTTTGTTTTAGATCTGTGTCCACTTTTATTTCATTTTAAAATCATTATGGCAACTTGTTTTGCAGGAGACTTGCAAAAAATTTGAAATGTAAGAGGGGTGTTACCACTCACCCATGTTTCTGATGGTCTACTTCCATGTTCTAGATGGGTGTTTGGTCTGACCCAGGTTTGTGTGTGAGCTTTCTCTTCTCACACCACATAACAGAATGGTGTTTGCAACAGTGCAGGCATTCCTGTACTACTACCCATTTGCAAATCTGGATCTTGCGGATACATTCTGCAACACTAAGAGCTATCTCGTAAATCCTAAACCAATACATTAATTGCTTTCAATTTATCAGTCTCAGATCACTCGGTCTAATTACCATTCATCTGGAGTTTGTGTTTTTAATGGTTTATGGGTATTGTTGGTAATCTTTTAATTTCTCATTAAAAACAGTATCTTGTATGCACTATGTGTGAAAAGCCCTAATCCGATAAATCAAGCAAGAGTAACACGGTTAAAAGAAAATCAGTGAAACAATATTTGGGGTTTATATATTTCTGCCAGTCAATTTGTAATTAAAAGTTGCTACTTACCAAAAAAAAAAAAATACACAGTTGTTGCTATGAAAGCCATTATCAGTCAGCATTTTCATATGAATACTGCTTTAATTAATTAGCAAGAAGTAAATACATTATATATCAAAAAACTCTTTTTCCACTGAACCCATGTGTTCCAGAACAAAAGCCTTAATAAACTACACAAAAGAGGGACAAATTAGCTGATCCCACCTTCCAAGCTTTGCTTTTAGCTTTCAAGTCTTTTAAAGTTCTCCAAGGGGTTTTCCACCATCCTTGCTTTTTTTTTCTTGCTGTTGTTTTTAATGCATTCTTTATTTCACTTTGGATAGGGTGGAGGGATGGTAGACAAACAGTACACACACACACACACACACATACACATTAACCATTCAAATTAAATTCATTTTGAAATCAGTTTGCAGGATCGTGGAAAACAAGAGTGTTTATGATTATTAAAATTGAATATAATTATGATCACATGCATGATCCCTCTGGAACAACTTATTTACTGAAGACTAAAGGACTATGCCTCTGTTCACAAAGCAGGGAGGGGAGGAATGGTTCATCAAATGCTTTACTTGCTTTGGTGCACTTTCTATACAGTGAAAGAAAAGGCCTTTCTCCTTTAACAATGAAAGAAGAAGGGAGGGTCACCAAACCCATCACTTCCCTGAAGGCTGAAATGCCTTGAAGTCTAGAGCCCCTTTTCAAACTATTCCTGCCAATCCAGTGGCTGGAGACTTTATTTTAATTCATCCCTGGAGAACGAACTTAGTGGCAGCAGGCCCTTCCATGGAAGGGTGTATTCAAGGGACAGCTACAGACCTAAGAGGTGCAGTCTTGACAGTGTTGTTTAAGGCGCCTTCTACTTTCCCATAGAAGGCGCCTAGTATAACTATGCCCTTGGTGGGCCCCTAAAACATGGTTTAACTGAGGAAGTAATCATGGCCTTAGAGAGCTGGGCAGATGACACAGCTCAGCTCATCTACCTCTCATTTCCTTAGTCTGAGAAAGAATCCTCAGGTGGGGCAGGTGCAACTGCTATCTCCATCTCCATGGTGCTTCAAATATCAAGGAGGAAAGCTGGAAGCAAAAAATGTTTTATGGCAGCTTCTTCAAGGCTTATGCCCTCCAGATTGTGCTCAGAATTCTCACCTAGCCAGCCAGAAGGTTTATTGTCCTAAACCAAACATGTGGGTTATATCAGTTGAACTGTGTGAGAGCAACGTCTGTTATGACTCATCAAGTTGAGGATAGACTGTATGGTGGAACCCCTGCCAGACATTCAACATGTCTTCATTCTACTCTTGTTGGAGGAAGGAGATATATGAAGTTTTTATAAGTCTACTATAGTGGGCCGCGGGCCGGATGCGTCACATGCTGGCCATGCCCACACCTGGCTTAACGAAGGGGGGGGGAAGTCCCAATACGTCACGTGACAACGCTGTGATGATGCAAGTTTGACACCCCTGGTCTACTACATTTGGACATCTGCCCTCATTTTGCTAGCCATGAAGATTGGAGAATGACTGCCTCTTTCTCCTTCAAACCTAAGGGTGAATTAGGATATCATTACATGATGACTCCTCTCTATTCAATAATTAGCAGCATTTTCTACAAAAAATTGCAGTGTCCATTTTGATAAGTCATTAACTTAATGTGTTCAACTGTAATGTAGTTTAGCCATTTTTATAAGGACCTCTCCATCTTAGTGTTTTTATTTGGCATGTGCTTCTATTTAAGCATAATGCAGGATTTATTTTTTCCATCACCACAATCACCCTTTGAGGTAGGTTGGCTGCTAAACAGTGCCTGAGCTAAAGTCCCTCAGGGGACTGCCATGGTTGATGGTAGGCGAGAACCTGTCTTTAAACTCGTGGTCCAGTGCCTTAAAAGCTGACTCTTTTATACAGTTATGTGCTTTAGTCCCACTGCACCTGGAATTCTCCTGCTTCTTCCTGGATTTCTACTCCCAAGTGATCATTGGGAGCTGTGAATCATCTGCCCTGCTTTTTCTCACTCTCCTAGTCCTGTACAAGCAGCAGTACGAAGCTATTCATAGCCATCCTAATAGATGATCTGGCAGCCTTTCTCTGTATGTGCCTGCTGCAGTCCCTCACTGCAGACGTTTTCCCCTCTTCATATGAGTGCCTTGATGTTTATCATTGCTATATTTGATTCCACCACCCATCTGGAAAGATCTTTCCTCCCTCTGGCCCTCATAAATAACACAGTCCAGCTCCAACCAAAAGCGGTTGATGGAATCAAGACCTGTTGGCCTTTGGCAATCCTTCCAGGAATTTTTAGGGCTTTCACCAGTCAGGAGGAAAAGCTTTGATGCTTTGGAGTTTGGATTTTATGAAGACCATGTTATAGGGTTCAGCCAACTCATGAAGTGTCAAGTGCAGGGCATTCTTTCATCTTGTCTCTTGAGTGGGAAATCAAGGATGCTCCCACTTATTGCAACCAAAGACTAAGGCGCAGGAAGCATCCTCAAAATGAAAGCTCCTTTCATTTTCTGTGTGTCTCACTTAGCATACTGCCAACTCCCACATTCCCTTCATGCTAAGTCCTAGAGACCTATCTGTCTGCTCTGGAGACTATATCAGATAAGGGGGAGCTGGGAAGCTGCATGCTTCTTCACCCTTTGAATTTGAAGCTCTACTTTAGGGGCCTCAGGACATCTCTCTCCCACTTCCTGGATGCCTGTTATGAAGACAAGCAAACATATGTTGCCCTTTCAAGTTATTGGGATGCCCAAATGAAAGCTGTAATCTCAGAAATTCTAGCCATGGCATGCAAAATCAAGCCAATTGGGGGGGGGAGGGAAATCCCATGTTCCTTCACCCTTACAGAAAAGAGGAAGGGGTATCAGTGGGGTTTACTACTGCACACAGCAGAAAAAATTAGTATCCCCATGTAACTAGTAATAGTTACTAGTTATATAGCTCATCATGTAACTAGTAAAATAACCCACCATCAACTGGTATGATGGTTAAAGTGTTGCCCTGGAACCTGGAAAACACAGTTTCATGTGGACACTCAACCATCTACATTGGGTGATTATAAGCCAGTCATTCTCCCTCAGCTCAATCTACCTCCTAGAGGTATCTTATGGGGAAAATTAACTGGAAGAAAATTATGCCCATATCTTTGAACTCCTGGATGAAAAGTGGATACACACACACAAAAGTGGAATATATAAATAACTGGGCATTACGATTCTGCTATTTATTTTCCTTGAAGCTCTCTGACATTTTCACTTCTTTTTCATTTAAGCCTAATTCATACCTGGTCCAATCATAGAAGACCACTAGTTCACTGAGGGCCATCTCTTATGCAAGAAAGTGGCAATGTTTCTGGGTATCTATTCCTTTCACGTTCAAGCAAACAATGCAGAAAAAGAATGCACTTTTAAGAATCAATGGGCCATAAAGGTTCTATTGCCTCTTTGATGTTCAAATTAGAGTCCCTTGCCTGCTTTCCATATGACCGGGTAAGAACTTCAGAGATTTAATGGCCAGCTACAACTCTGTGAGTCTACAACTCTATGTAAATGAATATATAAGCCATGTCCCTATTTACAACTAACCACAGCTCAAATATACCCCTTTCTCCCTCTCCTGTCATCACAAGGTTGTTTTCTTGTTCTCAGACAGTCAATGAGATAGGTCAGTGAGCGGTCCTAAATGGAATCTATGTACTGAAGTACTATTTTACCAGTTATTCAACCCAGATACATGCCCAGAATGCATAAAATCTGTTCAGACATGGCATATTGTATGCTAGTATATGTTTTTTGTCAACTTAGGGAAAGTTAGATAGCTCCAAGGCGTCCATGGGAGAATTAAAAAAAAGTTAAGATGGCTGCCTTGAATGCGTGATAAAGCAGGTAAAAAGGGCTGGGGTTTCAACCACACAGTCCTGGCCACCATCTTTACTTTTTTCAACACACACACACCATGAACACTCTTGGAACATATTCAGTGATTCAATGGCACTTCATTTGCCTCTGCAAGCAAAAGACCATTTGAGATGTTAAGCTTGTAAGATGAGATCCTGTGTGTAATAGATGATCACTGTTAGTGGCTAGCCACAACTTCCTTGATCTTAGAAGACAAGGCATTGTACCTCCAACATCACAGAAATTATTGCAGCTAATATTAGTGCTCTCCCTATAGTTCATTAGCCCATGTTTTGAGAGATAATTCCAAGACAGTGAATGTTCTTGGAAAGAAGTCAAATAAGCAACTTACCCAGAGAAAGAGAACATGTAACCTTTGTACCTAACCTGGCTTAATAAAATAGAATAGTTGTAGCTCGTGATTCAACTGTGATGCTCTCTGAGCTTTATTGTTTTCTTGCCATTTGTATATAAACAGAGAGCAAATCCTACTACCTTCTAGCATTGATGATGTTACTTAGTTGGGTAATGAAATGTCCGCAACAAAACAACCAAGCTCAGAGAGCATCAAATCAAAGCAAAACGTATCTCCTGGCTGCATCTTGGGTGACCAAAATCAGTCCTTCTAGGTACGCACAATCACCAGATATGCTTCAGTGACATTTTCAAAGAATTTTCAGGCTGTTCCAGACAGTCTTTCCCAGTCCTTCCTAGAAATGCCATGGTTTGAATCAAAGAAGGTCTTCAACTTCCAGGCTTCCAATTCTTCATCCCTGAAATATTCCAATACGTCAATGAATATGTTTAAGAAGCAGTTCCAGATCAGCACATTTTAAATGAGAGCCAACAACATATAAAATCATATGCTGATGTAGCATCTATGACCAGGTAAATAAAAATAATGGAAATAAAGTCACGTATTGCTTTAGAGTGTTGAACAAAGTGCCTCATATTTATTACTTCTGCAACAACAATTCTGTATACAGTAAGTCACATTATTATTCAATGTGCGGTAGATATAATGAAACTGTTCCCTTCTGTGGGAGCAGCTCTTAATACAAGTGCATCTTTGTGGCTTCGAAGCTCTACCTAACAAGGTAAGAACAGGAGGAAGAGATTTCTAACTGTTTAAAGAGCTTGAATAAAAGACAGCTTCTTATGGCTGTATTTTCTCTTTAATTAGTTTGTGCAGAAGTATATTTGCATGGGAAGATTTAGAGCATGTGCACAGACTTAATTAAGAAAACAATGCATTCCCTCTTAAGATAATGAATTGGGGATTATGGAAATTATTATTCTAGATCCTTCCATGGGTTAGCTGAGGTTGAATATCCGATAAACTTTTAAAATACATTAAGGTCAGCAGCTTGGAGGCTGTCAGTAAAGTCACTTGATACCACTCAGCCTAAAATGAATAATTACAAGGGATGTCTGCAGCTGGCCTTTACCTTACACAAGAGATTGGAGAATGACAAGGAGCAGTGACACAGGAGGAGGTACAATTCTCCTAGCTGGGGTGAACCTTTATGAGTTTGAGTATAACCCAGCCAAAATTGGTTGCAGAGAAGACCTCTTGAAATCAGTGAGATTAAACGGCACATCTATGACATCAGTCTTACATAGATCTTTAGGATTCTGTTTTGTTCTCCATGCCAATATTTACATGAACCCATAGTGAGAGGGTATGGAATTGGGCATCATCAATATACAGATGGTTCTCACACAAGACATTCTTTTGTTCAGCAGAACATCTGCTACAATGATATATGGGTTAGAGGAGAATATTTATAGCTCAGGGTTGAGTCGAGGGGTCCTTGATGGTCTCTGAACTTGGTTGTTTTCTTGTAGACATTTCATTACCCAAACTAGGTAACATCATCAGTGCTAACAGGGTGTGGGATTTGCTCTCATTTTATATTCTAGTGGCTTGCCCTACCAGTGTTGATGGGAGTGATCTTGGTGATTCTTTGGATGGGCTGTTTCCTATTAGCTTTTTTGGTTTCTTGATTGGGATATTGTTTGCTTCTTGATTGTTAGTCTAATGTTACTTTTGATATTGATTTTTGCTCATCTGGGTATTGATTGCTGGTGAGGAGGTGTTTTGATTTTTTTTGTTCCTTTTTTGGCTTGTTAATTGTCTCTTTTGAATAGTATGTAGATGTTGTTTATGTCTGTGTGCCTGTTGATGGCTGATTTGTCAGAGTGCCGGGCTTCCAAAAATTCTCTAGCATTTTTGGATTTGGCTTGGACTAGGATGGTCAGTTTCCCAGTTGAAACTATGGTTAAGTATATCCATGTGTTGTGAAATTAAGCAGGTTTTCATCATGTCTTCTGACTGCTAGTTGGTGTTCATTGATGCATTCTGCAAGTCTTCTGCCTGTGCCCTATGTACTACATGATAACTGTTGCAGTACTTACTCTGTATGTTGTAGATGACTCCTATTTTTTCTTCAGGGGCTGCTGGATCTTTTGGTTTACTTAGAATGTTTTGGAGGGCTTTGGTTGGTTTGTGTGATATGCTGATGCTGTGGTTGTAATAGTCTGTTGGTGGTTTCTCAGATGTTTTAATGTATGGTGGTGTTATCATTTCACAACTTGTGTTGGTTGTGCTATATTGGGTTGAATGGCTAGGCACTTTTGATGTGGTTGCATCCATTTTGTTGGAAGATGTTGTACAGATGATCTGTTTCATTCTTCTGATGTTCAGGATTGCTGTAGTATGCTTGGGCTCATCTAAACAGTGGTCTTTCACAACTTCTCTTGTGGGAGGTTAGATTGTTGCTTTGTTAGTGGAATGCTTGGTTGGTGTGGGTGGTTTTTCAATATACTTGTGTCTCTAGTTGCTATCACTGTCTCTACTGATGAGGATATCCAGGAAGGGTAGTGTGTTGCTGTTTTCTTTTTCGTTTGTGAATTTGATTCCTTTGAAGATGTTTTTTATAGTTTTGTATGTGTTCTGTAGTTGGTCCTTTTTTTATTATGACAAAGTGTCATCTATATACCAGATCCATACTTTGGATACTTTGGAGTGCTATCGATTCCAGGTGTTGCATATATAGATTTTATGGAACCAATTCTTAGGTTGGCAGGTTTGATTAATCTTCTGACATAATTTAAAGTAATGATTGTTTTGTATAAATGGTTTGGGACCCAAGTGAAAAGCCAACCTCTTCATGCTTCTACTTGGATTCATACTCAATCTTGCATTTCTTGATTTCTGTGCTGCCATCTTTGATTATTCTTTTGATGGGGAACCACAAGAATAGTTCTTCTCTGTAGCAGCACCCAAATTATGGAACTCCCTAATTCAAACTCTATTTGGAAAGTGAGTTAATGTACTAGATTCTGTTTTAACCCAACTAATGGGCCACAGATATTACTTATCTTAAGAATAAAGGCAGAAACCAAGCTCAACAATAGTCATTGAGTGATCAGATTCACGTGAGTGAGTTTAAAGAATGCAACATTTGCTTAAAAATTATGCATACCTAAAGAACAATTTTTCTTGGCAATAGAACCAGGGGTGGGTTCCTCCCGGTTCGGACTGGTTCGCCCGAACCGGTAGCGACCCGCTGGTGACGTCATGATGATGTCACCGAACCGGATCGGTCGATGCCGGTCTGTGGGGGCCGTCATCTTTTTTTTTGAACTTTTTTTTAAAAAAAATTCCTTCTGAGCATGCGCAGAAGCCGACTTCCGGCACTGTGCATGCCATCATCTTTTTTTCGGCTTTGTTTTTTTTGGGGGGGGGGGTTTGTTACTGCACATGCGCACACGTTCAAAACACGCGCGTGCCCACAAGGCGTGCCCACGAGCGAACCGGCAGCGAGGTAAGTTGGAACCCACCCCTGAATAGAACCCTATTTGTGAAGATGAATTTATTCTGAAAAGTTTAGTGGCTGACAATTAGAACAGGGGTTAATCCCTTCCCAAGATATTTAACCTTATAAATTCTCAATTCTGCACAGCAAGTCCCTAAAACAAAATTCTAGAACCTGTGTTGGATTGTGTTATGAGTTGCCTTATTGTTCTTTGAGCAGACCTTAGAGTCTGTCTTAATTTGGTGCCTCACTGTGTCTGAATCTCAAAAACCTTGGCCTGGCTTTCTGCATTACAGGACTGATTGTATTATTGATTGGGTAACTGCCTTAGCATCCCAATGCCTCAGACAGAATAGTTTCTATATTCACTGGAGGAGAATTAGCCTCTCTCCAGATGTTCAAGGCCAGGCTCACAGTGAAGAAAGTTAGGTAACTAATCCAAGTACTTCATTCTAGAAATATTTATTTCTTGAATACAGAAATGGAGTTTGTAAATATATACAAAAACATGACTGTAAGCTAGCATGATACCAAAGTCATCTTAGCTTGCAGCTCTCACCACATCTCGGGGTACCTTGGTTCTAAGTACAGTATTTTTCAACCAAACTGGTACTCTCCAGAGGTTCCTGGCTGGAGTTGATAGGTAAGTCAACTTATCTGATGGACTTCAGACTCCAAAAGGCTGAGTAGATCCTTACTGTGAAATGAAAGCTGATGATCCAAACAAGCAAAAGAAAATCTAAGTAGCTTTAAATGGCTCCTGCTTTGCAAATATGGTAATTACACCCTGTTATTTGCCACTTCCCACTTGCCCTGGAATGATAAGCACATACTCTATTCAAATCCAATAAGTGAGAGAATTAAGTAAGGTGGTTCAGTCAACAAGGCTCAGAGAAATCATTACACATGATATTACTACTAAAATAAAGACTGTTTTTGGAAGAGGGTGGTTCAGCATATACCTTTCATTAAAAAAAAAAATAGCCTTTGGCTCAAGGCAATCATTTGTTTAACATGCACAAAAATCTGTCTTTAACATGCAGTGGGGGAGGAGGAGTACACTTCAAAGGCATATGTTCTGGTTTGGGGCATTACAGTTTGAGAACTGCAGGCCCCTTTCCAAACAAGGGGGGAAAAACAACCCCACACCAAATGAACTCTTGAAAACAGGCAATGTGTGTGCAGAATTTGGAAGGCTCACAATTGCAAGAGGGGGTGTTTGCACACGAAGGTCAAGGGGCTGTGCTGTTATACCCAACTTTGGTAGCTTCAAGATGTTTGGACTTCAACTCCCAGAATTCCCCAAGCAATATGCTGTAAAAACTACAATCACAACTCCAACAGCAGTGTGATACTTTGGCGTACTTCCTCATCTTTAAGCCAAAAGAATTCAAGGTGTACTCCCCATTCCCATAACTTTCAGAAGGCTGAACTACGGTATAATGGTTATCCCACCATGGTCTACTAATGAACTTGGGTAAATTATTTTGGGTTTGACCAGTAGATTTACACACACACACAAACACAATCTGTTGTTCCATTTGTCTTCACAGAATTCACTGCATTCATGGTTTTGTACTGGCAATAGCACTTAGACTTATATACCGCTTCACAGTGCTTTACAGCCCTCTCTAAGCGGTTTACAGAGTCAACATATTTCCCCCAACAATCTGAGTCCTCATTTTACCGACCTCGGAAGGATGGAAGGCTGAGTCAACCTTGAGCCGGTGAGATTTGAACTGCCGAACTGCTGGCAATCGGCACTCAGCAGAATCAGCCTGCAATACTGCATTCTAATCACTGCGCCACCACGGCTCTGAGTTGCCATTTGAAGAGCAATAAAAATTTAGATATTGTAATCATTCTAACAATGAGAAGAAATAGTAATGTGGTTGGAGAAGAGAGAAACGGAGGATTAATGTCCATTATACCTCACAATTTGCTATTTTCTTTTATTGTATTTCAGTTGGTAGTCTCTATTTTTAGATTGAGTACTTTGCCCATAAGGGAATGTAGATCTAGGAGGATATCCTAGATGAAAAGAACTATTTACACATGTTTGCCAGCAGCAAAAGAGAACATCTGCAGTAGAGCAAAAGTAACTTACAGTATAGAAGGAGAATTTCATTAGTGGAAGTAGCGATTGATTAGAGAGCAGCCCCTGAGGTTTTCCTGCATAATTTGCATAGCAGACTCCCCTCACATCAGGGGTGGTCCACAGGGTGTAGTTAAAAAAAGTCAAAATGGCAGCCATGATGATATAACATAATGTCTACCTGGTTCTTACTGCAATGTTTTCATCTGTATCATGCTTTTCTGTTTCTGTGAAATGCACATAAGAACCAGACAGACTTCAATCACACTGTAGCAGTCACTATTTTGATTTTTTTTTTAACATATTCCGAAGACACACCTGGCAAACACAGAATTTTTATAGGACAGAAGAGCTGTTGCTGGTAACAACAAGCACAGTGAGAAAAATGAAGTTTTTAATATAAGGCAGCAGCCAGAATGGGAATGCGAGTGGGTTTATAAAGTATAGTTTATCCTTACTTCTCATTTTAATACTGCATAGGTACATCATGTTCCTCATGCTGCTTCTCACAATACAATTTAAGCATCAGAAAGGAACCAAATAAAGGTTAGAAAGAAAGTTTGATATTTCTAATTTAAATATCACAGAATTTTCCCCCTCCAGGAACAAATTGGGGGGACAAAGAGAAGAAAAATATTAAGCTGAGCTTAAGAAATAAGGGAAATTGTTTCAAATTGGTGAACATCTATTATTATTGGTACTATTTTGCAAAGCAAAACATCTATGAAGTTATTTTAGAAGAGAAAATTCCAGGAGTAATTTTAATAGGAACAAATAACTGAGGGATTGGCAGTTGGCTTAATATCCAAAGCCTTACCATGTTTTATGTTTTCAAAAAAAATTGGCTGATGGGGATACTGAATGAAAACTTAAGAACCACATCACTTGTCCCAAGCCATGTTGCAATGGTCTAGGTCAGGGGTGTCAAACATGCGTCATCATGTGACATATCAGGACTTTTTTCCCCTTCACTAAACCGGGCGTGGGTGTGGCCAGCGCGTGATGCATCTGGCCCACGGGCCACAAGTTTGACAGCCCTGGTCTAGGTCCATGTGGTCTTGTGAGGATCATGCCCTTTGAGAAGTTCACAGACAAAACATAAAGGGAAAGGGCTCCTTGAGTTATTTGCCTTCTGAGCTGAAGAAGCTTCTTGGATAAGAAGCAAAACGTCTTCAAAGAAAAACCAGAAAGTCCAGTTGCCTCTTGAATAAGCACCTTTGGGACTTTTAAGAATGATTTAAAAGGAAGGATGGTGTAGCTGCCCTTTAAGCTTTTGTGCTCTAGGCCAGTGCCTACCTGGCCTTAGCCTAAAGCTGGCCCTGCCCACACCTAAGAGGAAGGTCATAAAAAATTGGCACTGCATTATTTTATTCTTAAAATGGAGTCAGAGAAAAACTAAAATGTTAGAAAGTACAATTTACCAATTAAGGAAATGAATGAAGTGCTATCAAAATGGCAATGTAGGGACTGATGAATAATCACAAGGCACAAACAGCCCCCAATCAAATAATGTGCAGTTCCCGGTCTGATTTCAGAATCGTTTTATTTGCCTGCTCTTTTCTGAAAATTCTTCAGTCTCTTTATTTGTGTCAGCCTTTTGAGGTAGTCCAGATAGCAACCAAAACATGAGTACTAATATCAGACCACTATATAGATTGCAGCTCTTCCTCCTGTCTACCAAAGGTTATTCTCATGACCCATTACCTTATTAGTGATCTCTGCAAGTTTAGATGTACCGTAAGAAATTGCCAATTTACTGCACACTGATTTCATAGTATTCTCTGAATCACTGGAAATGTTGCCTTGGTTTTTAGTGCTGAATGATGTATTTATACCAGTTTTCTGATAAGGAGATTGAGTTCTATCCAGTTCATGCCTTTGATTGCTGCATAGAAGCCATCCCTTCAACTTCTGTAGTCTTCTGGGGGGTGATTGATGAATTTGATGAACACAAAAATTGCACGATCCCTTTTACCTAATGGCTTAGCCAGATTCAAGTACTGTTTTGAATAATCTTTGCTTGAGATGAGGTCTTTGGTGCAGTCTATGAGACGCTGGATACAGTTCAGAAGTGGTTTGTGGGTTGAGCACATTGCCAAACTCATGTGCTGAAACTTTGGTATGTGCCGTCGGGTTGCTGCCTTGAAAGGCATTCCCATTAAGAGCATCAGAAGGTGTAGCAATAGCAATAGCAATAGCACTTAGACTTATATACCGCTTCATAGTGCTTTACAGCCCTCTCTAAAAGGTTTACAGAATCAGCATATTGCCCCCAACAATCTGGGTCCTCATTTTACCCACCTCAGAAGGATGGAAGGCTGAGTCAACCTTGAGCCGGTGAGATTTGAACTGCCGAACTGCAGCTAGCAGTCAGCTGAAGTAGCCTACAGTGCTGCACTCTAACCACTGCATCACCTCGGCTCAGTGTATAATTATGGTGCAGTAAGACAGACAGAGCAGACAGCTCCCTAACCAGTTGGAATATAGTAAAGGGGAGAATTACGGTAGATTTCTGAGATTCTGCTATTCTAGCCAATTTCATGAAAAGTAGTTTTACCCTTCCTTTGGTGTTGATTCCCTGGTCTGGACTGTATAGAGGGCTGACAGAAATGTATCTGGTTTATTATTCTGGGTTTTGTGTTTTTGTGAACACATTTGCCAAGCTGGGACATTTTAAAACCAGCAAGGTAAGGAATTGAGCTGATGTTTCTGTTGATTAGTTTGGAATATTTACTGGCACTAACCAGAGGACTACAAAAAACAATGATGCAGTATGGTCTAGTGGTTAAGGCACCAAGCTAGAAAGCAGGAGACTGTGAGTTCTAGTCCCACCTTAGCCATGAAACCAGCTGGGTGACTTTGGGCCAATCCTCTCTCTCAGTCCAACTCACCTCACAGGGTTGTTGTGGAGAAAATAAGAGGAGGAAGGTGTGTTGGATATGTTTGCTGCCTTGAGTTATTTATAAAAATAATCAGGCAGGATACAAACAAATAAATCTATCCATTCCGAGCAAAACTGTGTTGAAATACTGAACACCACTGCCTTCAGTTTAGAGGAGACCCAGGCATTTTACAGCCCCCTTTGGCTGTCCCTGTCCAGCCCACATGAGGTCAATCAGAAATCATATGTAAATAAATATACACCATGCACACAAAACAATTGCATTGCTTTTATTTTGAAGGCAACTGCTATTTTTCCCCCCAATGTACATATGTGCATGCTTGCTTGTGTGCCTACACACTTTCACAGCCCTATTGCCTCAGCCCGCCACAAAAGTCCCAGTTTCTCATGTGGCCCACTGGGAAAATTAATTGCCCATCCCTGTCTTAGAGCTTAAAGAATGTGAAGCTAAGTCTAGCTCAGCTCCTGGTGCTGACAGCAGTATAGAAATGGTTTGCCAAGAAGGGTGTTCTAAGTTTCTTAGTTCCCTAATTGAGCTTCTGAGTCCTTCCATCCAAGTCCCAATTAGATCCTGAACCATGCTTAGCTTCTGAATCCAGCCAGGTGCTGCCACCTATTGAAGGTATCCCAGACTTCTAGATAAAAAACAAAACAAAAATAAAACTAAGTTACATTCCCCCTCACTACTTATCTTCTTTTACCCATCGAGTGTCACAGGCCAGGCACAGACGGGCCATCTTTGTCCACCTCCGCACTGTCTCTCCAACTTCCCGCCTTCATTACAGCAATTATAGCTGAGTGCTCCCCTATAATTCTGATCAGCCACATCTTTAATACATTGGCTATGGGGTCTCATACAATCCTGCTCTAATTTTGCTGGAGGCCTTTGTATCAAAGGCTTGAGCTGTGTGAAAGGTGATTTAGCAGAGATGGAGCCAGTGATTATGCTCAAAGGAACTGCTGCAGCCCCACCACGAGGGACCCTGCAGCTCTGAGATAGGGGGCCCTTATCATATTTTCTATTTCCAGATAAGATTATGTTTCCTTTTTCACCCACCTTCCTGAATCTTCGTGATAACAACTGGGGGGCAGTTTAATAACGAAGACTGAAATAACGGATGGGTCAAGGCGTAACAGTTGGGGCAAACCCAGTTGGGAGAGGATGAGGGGGTTGGCAGGGAGAGCCTACCTACTGGTCTAAACCACAAAGCAAGAACAAAACAAGGAAATTACAGACCGCCATTGCAGCGTTAGGGCAACAAGAACAGCAGCTGAACATGTGCAGCCAACAAGCCTGTGGTTTGTCATCAAAAAGTATACCAATGGTTTGTATGCCTAGGCTGTGATCAAACAGGGAAAACATGACCCACATAGCATGAAGTGCCAGCTCAAAACTGAAGGTTAGCTTCTCAAACAGTTTTGTAATTCTCCCACATACAAATGCTGACACAAGCTGCAGCCCTTTGAAGGAAACCGAAGATGTAAAATATTGGAAAGGAGGGAAGATCTCAGTTTGAGCAAAACGTCTGAAAGACTTGTTGCCTTGCAGCGGAACTAAGCAAATGTACTTATCTGTGAATTTCCACAGATAAAAAGGAAGCCTGCAGAATTCACATTTTAAGTCCTTGAAAATCAATGGTTGATAAAGTATATGTTGCTTTTGTTCCAAAGAGCAAATGGGTTGATAATGGACGAGTTTTCAGCCTCAAAATCAATAGTGTGGTGAATTAGTAGAGTTGGAGGATTCATGGCTGTGCTGTGCAGAGAATCTCTTTGCTACCCTGGGTCTACTCTCCAATTCTACTCACTACAATAATTTGCTTCCTAAAATCCATCCACATTTGGCCCTCCAAAGGAGCAACCATTTGTAAATAAGGCTCTCTACTATAATTGGCAAACATAATTCCTGCCGGTAGTTGCTCAGAGTTTCCAACAGTTAAGTACATGAAGCAGGTCTCCATAGAATTCAAATACTATTCAAAAACACCTTCCCACCCGGTCCTTTCAAACGGAGGCCATACTTATACAAGGATACTGTGGAGAGATACTCACTTATCTGAGGGGACAGTTTATATTGTCCAAAAACATGTATAAAGACCCTCCCAAACATTTACAATTCTGGACCATAGGCTGTGCTAGCAGTTCTTGATGGGGAGGTAACTCCAAACTTCCAAAGGGCACCAAGCTGCGTCTTTCTGCCCTTAATTTAGCCCCCATAACACATTCCTTGCCCTTCAGCTGGCTGCTAATCGAATACTTAATTATTTTAGACGTCTTTTGCTGTGGATAAACTGGAGAAGATTACAGGTGTTTTATAATCCAGCAGGTCAGTGTTCTAAATCAAACTGTATTCCAGATTACTATTCAAAATTGGCATCCAGAGAGTTAAGCAAAATCTTCCAACAGGAGTTAGGACATAGGAACCAGCCACATTCAATTTGGTAAAGCAAGCAGATGGCAGCTTAACGTCAAGCTTTTGGTAATAAAGTCTATTTGAAGACTCTCAGTGAAAAGTGTGTTCCTAATAAAGGGTAACATTTCATGGTCATTATGTGATACACTTAACTTTAAAAGGAACAAAAAATGCTGAGAAAGTCATTTTCTGAAAAAGGATTCTCAGATTTCATTACTATGGGTCAAGAGCCTGGGGAGAAGAATTAAAGAAAAATACGAACTTGTGCACAAATTAATTAAAGATATTTCCCTTAATAAATTGTCCCTGTATCCCAAGGCAGGGCCTTTACTCTAGGAAATGTGGTAATATTCAAGCTGTGGTTTTTCCACAAGGCAAACAGATCAACAGTGTTTAAAATCAAATGGATGGAGCAATGATTTGGGAGATTTTTCCCCCCTTCTTCGAGACTATAGAAAATATGCAGAATTTTAACATCTGGGGGAAGGGAAAGAATGCCCCAATATTTCCTCATAGAAAACCCGACCATGGTGACCTTTCCAGTATTTTTTTAATTTCTCCAAACAAGCTTTTGTTCTCTAACTCCCAATCAGAAATGTAAAAGATTTTGTTCCCTTTTGATGGAAGGCTACTACCAAAGGTTGTAATCGGAGTTAGTTGCACCATGAAGGGGAGCATGAAAAGAAAATAATAGAAACAATGATTAAAAGCACCATTGATAGTTCTGGGTCTAATATATTAGGTTATATTGTTGGAAGAAATATCCATCTGGTTCAGTTCCAAGCCGGGAGAAAGACACTGGAAACATGGTGGCTGATTGCAAAGAAGTTTTAATGATGAAGCAGAACCAGATGGATTCTGGGCAGCTGACCACATGGAATTGAGAGTGGGTTTTTTTTATACCTTCTCTTGGGCTTTGCACTTGAGCTTCCTGTTCCTGTGCAAGAACATGTATTCTATTGGCTATTGTCAGGGGTTATGTAGGGGGTCATAGCTGGCTCCATAGGTTGTCTGAGCTCCCAAGTTTGGTTGAAGTTTGGACTGTTGAGATGGTGCAATGAGGAGGCTTGTGTTCTGAAAGGGTGTTGGGCAATTCCTATTATGGCTTAATGGCTTTGCCCTGTGTTGGATCTTGAGTGAGGATATTTGCTTATGAATAGAGCTATCTATCTCTTTATCTCTTAAGTGCTGACATCTGCTGAGAGCTATTAAGAAAGGTGGGGGCTGCTTTCTCCCTCTAAAAAACATGTTTCTCCATTTCTCATCCAGGGAAATATAATACTCTGCCTTTTTAATATTTCTCAAAATATTTCATTCTTCTAGGAGAGGAGTGGGTGCTAACTTTCTACAATATGTTAAAGATCTCTGATCAGCAAAATGGAAGGAACCTTTAGACACAAAAGTTCCAAAACAGCTAGTCAGTGGAAATCTGAATGAGAACTTTGCTCCCTAATTAACTTTCAGTGTGACCTGAAATAAGTCCAGCTACCACCTTTCCCATTTTTCAAAGAAATAAATCAAAAGGAAGACTTAGCTATGCTGCTCAGCCCAAGAATGCCAGAATCTTTCTTGCAGGTCATAATACTTATTAATCTCTTTCTTCACCAACTTGATGTTTTTAGGCAGCAAAGTGATTTGCAGGTACCCTCCTGTACCATATCCATGCATGGGAGGGAAACCTTGGCTGAAAGGAAGGGTTGAGGTCGCAATCTGACCTACACCTACCAGGGAGTAAATCCCATCAAATGCAGTAGGACTTATTTCCTACTTGCAAGTTGCACATTTGCCTGGGAAACTTGCAGTGACTTGAAGTTATATCTGTCTGACCAATTTATCAAGCCCTTGAGATAACTCTTATGAAAGATGACCAATGTGACCAATGCACTTATTATTAGGTATTAAATAAAATATTACCAATAAAATAAAATAAAATATTACCAATCTGTCTTATATGCAGAAATCCCAGTAAAGGGAAATAACAGGAAATAAATACAGGCCCCAAGGATAGGGGACAAAACACAACTAAATTATAATCAATAATTTGATTATAACTATTTGCTAAGTCTTAGCATGCCATCACATTTTTAACTGATGTGATCCCTTCAGGAAGGCCATTCTATGACTGAATACATAATTCTAGAAGTTGTTCTGTTTTATATTTCCAGTTAAAGCACTACTCTCAATGGGGCAAAACTGTCGAAGGGCTGGTGAAATATCTTAATATTTGTTTGGCAAGTTGCTTGGAGGGACAAATCTCCCTTCAGTTTTCAAAATCTTAAACTAGTTAGAGCTTTGGATATCATCACTAAGATCTCTGGATTTTGAACTGGAAGTATATAGAAAGTTACTGATTTTACATTCTTGTAAAGTGATGCAAGCAATTATGTATGGTAGAACACACTTGTATGTCTGCTTTGCAAATAGCATTGGCTACCAATTTGTGTCCAGGTTCAATTCAAGGTACTTTTGACCTTTAAAACCCTTCGTGGCATGGGACTGAATTATTTGAGGGACCGTCTCTCCCTCATTTCATCTGCCCATCCCACCAGATCTAACAGAAAGGGTATATTACAGATTCCATTAACTACATTTGGCAGGCTCTAAGCAGTGGGCCTTTTCTACTGTGGCACTCGCTCTATAGAATCTTCTCCCCACTGAGCTGAGGTTGGCCTCATCTTTTCTAAGCTTCCAAGGGTTCCTTAAGACTCGGTTATACCAGCAAGTCTTAGGCCCCCAGGGGATGGGTGAATTAGAGAGGTTTTTAACATCCCTTTGTCTATTATTCTTTGTTTTAGTTTAGTTTTCTATACTTTTTAATGCATTTATGAATTCTTTTTAGTTCTTTTGAATGCTTGTTCAAAATCACTTGTTTGTGCAATGGGCAGCTGTATAATTTGGTTAAACAAACAAACAAACAAACAAACAACAAACACACTCTGAGCTTTTCTTAGGCAGAACATAACTATTCAAAGCAGGTTGTTTGCTCAAGTTCCAATTTGGGAATTGCTAGTCCACAGAAACCATCCACCTAGCCCTAACCCTTACATTGTGATCCTTCAAGACTACATTTTTTAAAAAAATGCCATTTCTAACTACAGAAAGGATGCCTGTCTTCAATTTAGAGTCTAAACTTGAGAAATCTTCTTTCTTCCAAAAACAACTAAAGCTGGCATTCTATCAAGTTCCTTTGTCCCCAAAGGGTGATGTTAGCAAATGAGATATTAGCAAAAGGAGCCCTATTTCAGAAGACAGGGGCTACCAGCACCTGTATTCACCATCCCTGGATAACTCCAATTAAGCACTGTCATTCCCCTTTCCCCACTCTTCTCCCCATCCCTAGCCCCTGCAGACACACACATCTCCAGTTAAATCTTATTAGTCATGGAAGCCTACATGTGGTGAGAAGGACTAATTCAAGCATCTTGTCTGCTTCCTTAGGCTGCAACAACTAAAACTGATACCCCAAACTCTGACTTTGGCAGTGCTTCAGACAGTATCTCTGATGCTTACATAATTGCTGCATGCAAAGTTGTAGGATGATAAACAAGTTTCTTTTTAAAGCACTTAACAAATTGATCCAGACATTAACTGAGAATTCAATTCCTGAGCCAGATCTCCTGCTTGCCAAACAATTCTTCTGGATAACATCTTGAAGAAGCAACAGAAAAGAGAAATAAGGGCTTAAAAAAACATTCTTACTTCCAAGAGAATACAGACAATGCGCTCTCCAATGAGTTTTGTCAAACTTGCTCCTTAAGTTGTACCACCGAGACTTGACTCTTGCCAACCTTACTTCATTTCATATAGATCTGATAACCAGGAAGCATCAAAAAGATTTATAAGTCTAGAATGGATGCTTGGAAACTGGTGTGAATGATACCTTCCATCTCCATGTTCCCCAGTGAGGTCAAAACCCCTACAAAATTACTAGCACTGTCATTTAGAAAACCAGCGAGCATTCTGAGGTCTCTTCTATTCTGCAATTCCAGGGGTTTGGAATGAGGTTCTGGATACATCAAGCTGATTTATCAGAAAATTGCCCTTCAAGGTGCTCCAAATACCGTAACTATTATAAAGTGGGACAGGTGTGGCCCCTTCTTGTCTATTGGGAAAAGCAAAGCACAGAGGAAGCGTGAGGAGACCTTTGAAGCAAGAATTCCCAGATGACCCAGCTCTCATCTTTCCTGATGGGAAATGTTAAACAATGCTCAGACGAGGGGACCAGATACATAGGGCTTTAGGAAGGGAGGACTCACTTCAGGCTTTATGGGTTAGATGGAGAGGCCTGTTCCTCCAGTGGAGGTTGGACCTGTGCTCAACAACACCTTCATTCAAGCTTGTGCACTGCAGCATGTCAGAAGAAAGCAAAAAGAGAAGTCTGTCATCTCCTTCCTTAGGATACTTTTCTATTTTCTGAGTGTTATTTTCTTTAGGATTTTTTTCTTCTTCCTGAGACTGTGTGTTGCCTCCCTCCAGCCTTACAGGACATGCTTCCCTTCCCTTGCTAAAAAAGAATAATAATCAAAAGCACCAAACAGAGGTAAAATTCTCCCCTGCGGCCAATCTATTGTTTGTTCCTCCACTACATTGATTAGAATATACCGGCTCCAAGTAGGATAGATGGAACAGATGGTCTTTGACCAGGCTTGGACCACAAACATCATTTGGCTGCTAGAAGGGACCAGGGAAGAAATCCAAACACTTGATTCAAAAAAGTTATATTTGAACAAAATTCTGGGACAGTTGAATGGCTGTTTGATTGGCAAAAGATTTAGTACTACAAGAGAATCACAAGAACTCCTCCCCCAAGAACGATCTTCCTAAATCACGCTAAGCTCTGTAGTTTATTTTCAAGCCCATCAACCAGAAATTCACCAATGAAGTGCAACCCATGAATGAAAGAAAACCTTTGTGGAGCAAGTCAAGGGTCCTGCTTCTGAAAATGGCTAGATAAATGCTTCAAATACTTGTCTATGGAGATTCTCAGTCATCCAGGTCAAGGTTGACCCAAAAGTGCTTTCTCAAAAGGCAACTGGAGAAGAAGAACTAAAGAAGCTTCTTGGATGAGAAGCAAAATGTCTTCAAGGGAAAACAAAGAAAGTCCAGTTGCCTTTTGAAAAAGCACTGTTGGGGCTCCAAATACTTGAAATTACCCTGCTATTTGGCCCCCATCTTCTGGTATTCCAAGGTACACTTCTGCTAAACATGGACGCTCCATTCACCTAACATGACAAATAGGTGGATCTGGTCCCTTTAAAATCAACTGTTTCTCCTCAACATCTGGTGTTCAAAGACCTAAAGTCAACAACAAGAGTCGTCCTCACTTGTAATGCATCAACTTGGTTTCAACTGGCCCTCCCTGCTTCTCACACTAACGAGAGCTGAAACGGAAGGAAACTACTTTAAGTCTTGCTTTTCTTTCTCCCCCCCCCCACACCCACCCACCCATGCCTCCTCCTTTACTTCCCAGCCCCCCAACTTAAATTTCACAGGCACCTGAATCTGATCACTGCTTCCTCCGTCCAGTGTAAAGTTTAGTCTGAGACAGAGCGCATACCACAACGAGTTGGGATAATATTAATGTATAGTATTCAAAGCCCCAGGGCCTGTATGTTTCATTAATTTCCTCCCCATTAAAGTAAAACGAGGATATCCTGTAGAGAATTGCAGTGAACCGTTTGGACTGCAAAACTCGTCTTGACCTTGCTAAGAAAAACACACAGACTTGGGGTGGGAGAGAGAGAGAGGGAGGGAGGGAGGGAGGGAGGGAGAGAAAATGCAGCTGATGGCAAACGTGAAGCCGCCGAAATGAAATACACTCAGGCCTTGCTCACCCCCATTTACCGTAGTACTACTGTGCAAATATTTAGCTTAACGGGATAGGAAGAGCTGGGCAGCAGGCATGAAAAAAATACCTACAGATTTATTTGTTTAAATCGTGAAACATTTCCCGTCAATTCTTCCCAGTGCATTCATCTGAAGCACAGTGCCTACTCTGAGAACCAAGCAGGTCAGGGACAAAGGTTATAAATGTCTACTAAAAACTATTCTTTAGAATGCAGTTTATGACAGAATTTATTTTATCATCTGTCCATCTATCAGCCAGTAAGGAAGAACCAGCCACTGCCAGACAGCTCAGGTACATCAAGCTCCAAGGCTGAGTAAACTGCCATTTTCAAGTTAAGCTTGGCAATCAAAAGTTAGCCAAGATGCTGTAGCTGTAGCAGTTTCCTCCTCGAAGCTCCCCCCACCCGCCCACCCGCCACCCCTAGCTTGGAGGTGTAATGGAGGCCTGCCAACTCAAAAATCTGTTTCCTTCTCTGGCTGGAGAGACCCGGAGGGCTTTACAGGGTAAGGCTGGGGCCTCCGTCAGATTTCCTTTGCATCTCAATGGTTCGTCCACAACCTGACCTCCCACTAAGATTAAGGAAAGTACCTTGTCCATTGAAAGCCCAAACTTTGAGATCCAAACGCTTCGGCTGCCAAAAATTATATTCTGAGACTACTCAGGAAATCAAGGTTTTTTATTCTGGTTGTACTTATCCAGACAACGCGCCACTGTCACCAACAAACTTATTTCTAATTAGTTCAGCATTTCTTGGCATTTCTCGTAACCTACAGAAAAGAAAGCAAGCAGCATCGAGCAAATGAAGCAATGGCAGTGTTCTGAAATTGGGTGCTTTTTTGAATAAGCTCCAGTTCATTGGGTTTACGCAATAGAGTAGGTCAAATTATAAACTATAGTTTTCATGCCACAGTGACTGAGTTCGTAGAACATTTAAGCTGAACTTAACAAACAATATTAAGACTACGTGTATGTCTGAATTCAGCCAATGACCCAGTTCACATAACTCACCAAGTTCTAAAAGTTTAATAATTCGTCACCAAATCAGCCAGACTTCACTGGGTTCACACAACATCCATACAACCCACTAGTACTTTCTATTAGCATTTGTACATCTTAAAAGCTCCACCATATATTTTATATTATTAGTAAACTTTCCAC
The DNA here is from genome assembly GCA_003457575.1 of Thermophis baileyi. NCBI lineage: Eukaryota > Metazoa > Chordata > Lepidosauria > Squamata > Dipsadidae > Thermophis > Thermophis baileyi. The sequence goes on from QLTV01000787.1 coordinate 312,152, forward strand.
AAGGGTAGCCTTGTTCATCTACTTGTTCTGTTTTCCACTGTGTATTATAACTTGCTATTGTTCATTCCATTTTCCTGGCTACCCTTGAAGAGTGTTCGGAGACTACAATTGGTCCAGAATGCGGCTGCGCGAGCTGTCGTGGGTGCACCTCGGTACACCCATATTACACCTATACTCCTCGTGCTGCACTGGCTCCCTATTTGGCTCCGGGCACAATTCAAAGTGGTCCGGACCACCCCCACCCTGCTGGCCTTCCGGAAAGCGGTGAAGACCTGGCTCTTCCGGCAGGCTTGGGGCCGTTGATCTCGCCTCTGTAATTGGCGAGGTCCGGCCATGAAATGGTATGTATGAGTTTTTAACTGTTTTTAACTGTTTTTATTATGGTTTCTTTTAATGGTTTTTTATATTGTGGTGAGCCGCCCAGAGTCCCTTGGGAGTTGGGCGGCATACAAATTTAATAAATAATAATAAAATAATAATAATAAAACATAACTACTTTGATTTTTTAAATACATTTACTTTCAATTCAGTCTACCTAACATTTGCTGCAAATCACTCAGTTTCTCAGTCAAGAGAACCACAGCCAGCATGGCTAACGAATGAAATCTGGGTACTGAAGTCCATAAACCTGGAAATTACCAAAGTTGAGAAACACTGGCCTAATTGGAGGCAGAATGATATTCTTAAGAAATACTTATCTTGCAACATCTTCCAATAAAGCACAGGGGGAAAAAATGCACCTTAAGATGTACTTCTTAACTTCCATTTGCAAGGTACCATTGAGAGAGTCGTAAAGATGACACACGTCCTGCTAAAGTTTCTTCCCTGCTATAATGAAGCAGCAAGCAGCAGGTGATGCAACCCAGACAGAATTTGTAATAACTGTATATATTTCTCCCTTCCAATAGTGAGGCCTTATCTGGAATCTTCTTCTGAACCTCATCTACCTTCTCCCCCCCCCCATGTTGCTGCTGCTGTTCTGATCACTCTTTCTTAAGACTGTGTGTCTGAATTGCATTCAGATGGCTCCTAATATTCTTGCCATCTGCTTGCTGAGACATGCAAGGAAGGATGGAGAATAAAAGAATAAAAGAACTACCAAGAAGTAGTTTTCCAAAGTAACCATGGAACCCAGAGAAACTGCGCTGCTGTCACTCCTACCCATCCTCTCCCCTTTTCTCCTCCTGACCTGAACTTGTGTCATGAATACTTGAGAGACTGCACGTTGCACAGCAGGACAGACTTGGGTCTGGTTTCAATTATGGCTGTTGTTTTTTTAGTTGCAGCCAGCCATTACAAGCCAATCCAAGAGGACTCTTTGCAAAGTCTTTCCAACCGGAGTTCCCACTCTCAAGTTCACCCACGAGCTGCTCTTAGAAGCAAGCCTCAAAACTGAACTGTGATTTCCCAAGAGACCCATTCAGGATCACGCGTACACATTTCGGAAATAATTTTATTACGCCAATTATGATTATGCTAATTAACAAAATGAAAGTGGAAATAGATACGACAATATTAATCAACCATATTGATGAAATACTATTAACTTAAAATTTCATCATCACCATCATTTTAAAAGGGGAAAAGAAAAGAACTGGGGACGGGGGTTGAAATAAGATATAAACAGAACACCCTCCCAACTTTTGATCAGATCATTTGAAAGTTTTATTTTCCTTGTCTATTCACCCATAATTCAAATGTGTCATTCTAAGGTAACAGCAGAACAGGAAATAGGGCACGACAAAGGAATCCTTCATATTTTGAGGTCCTTTCCTAATATTATGGTATCCCTAAAGCATTAGCCAAAGCATTTTCTAGAATTTCAATCGCCATTTAAGAGAAGAACTAGATTGGCATATTAGGACCAATTATGAAGCCAACTCCATATTATTACCCAATCTCTTTTTTTCAAGGTCAAGGTGCATGGTGCATTATATCTGCAATGTGCAACTGGCTCAGTTATTTTAAAGAGCTTTACTGGAGGAGCAAAGTTCCAGTCCAAATGGGGAATCCCGAACCTTCTACAGCACACTTCATTTTGGAAATCCCCGTTCCGCAAGCAAATTAAATGTCACAAAGAAATTTTTAAAAATCCACTGGTGATGTCTATCTATGTCACAACACAGTTGTTCTAGATCACTACATCTCAAGGTCTCTATGTCTCTATATTACTGATACCATATTTTAGGTGCTGCATTCCATCATATTTTTATTTTATTCATTACAAATAGTTCTATGGCACTTCAATTGTGCAACTCTAAGCAGCTTAGAGTTACGCCTATGCCTATCAGAATTATCAGGTACTATCACAGAATGATAATACTGAATACTACCAGCACAAATATAACGTAAGTGCAATATTGAAAACCATAACATTGTGTAACATCAAGCAGTCAGATTCATCCCAATTCAAGTATATCTCTGATCTTTGCCTAGCTCCCCAAGCACACATTTTTTAAAAAAGTCTCTTTAGGAATGAGGGCTCATGTCTGATGAGAGGACATCCCATGAGGGGAGCTCCTGTGGAGAAGGCTCACTTCAGAGTCCCTCATGTTGTACCTCTTGTGAGGAAACGACACTCAGCAAGCCATTTGCCACTGCCTTAGTGAGCAAATTCTACCTGGAGTAGGTGGTCCTGGAGATAGCTAGCTCCTTGGACCCACACTAAGTAAGACTTTGAAGTATCTTGAAGTGCACCCAGAAACATGCCGGCAGACAATGCAGCTTGTTAATATGAAAGCTGATGCCCAATGTTATTGATCTTATAAGGACAGAGCACACACAGAGATATTAGAGTTTGGAAAACAAAGTTATCTTTGTATTCTCCCAGTAAATTACTTACTGCTGTCCTAAATTAACAGGGCAATAGGCCCTGATTATGTTGTGTCTGTCTTTACTTCCACCGCTAAGATTATATTTTCAGAAGACAAAGTAAACCAATAACCTGTTCATAACAACTGACCCAGTGATGTCCTTCTATAACCAACTAACTTCTGTATACTATCAATATGCAACTATGACTTAGACCAATATTTTTTTGTTCTCCTAGATGTTGGATCAGTTATTCAGTGGTTCCATCTGGGTTGGAGGGTGGGGATTATATCCATCTTATTCATTCTGACCCCTTTTCAATTATTACATACCTTTGACATGGTCTCAATTTGGGCTAAAAAAAGCATTACCTGATGCAACTATCCCTACGTTATAATTAATAACAACAAAAATAGCAAGCCAATGTTCATGACTGCAAAGAGGGACAAAAATAGGTCTCCCTGTCTGTGTGTCTCTGTATGTGTGTGCATGCACACCAGTGCGCGTGCATGAGGAAAATTATCTTAATTAAAATTCTCCCTTTCATCCTAGTAATTACATTCAAACAGGCAACAGCAGCAACATCGCTACTTCTTACCATGCCAATTTTTTTTTTTCATTTGATCACCAGGACATCGCACAAAATAAAATTAAATTAAATGAAAAAGGGGGAGAACACTGCTAGGGTTAAAAAAAAAAAGGAAAAGAAAGAGAAGGAAAGAAATATAGAAGAAAAGCAATTACTTCAGGCGGGCTGCCTGTGGAAAGAGGGGGTGAGGAAGAGAAAAGCGCCTCAAAATAGCGAGGAAGATGAGGCAAGAAGAAATAAGGGGGCCGATAACGTGGCAGGAAGGATGGAAACACCTGTAAGGCAGAGGAGAGATCGAGCAGCTATCAGCTCTGGCTGCTTTCCATATCCATTAGCTCTCGCAGCCTGCCTGGGCTTCGGGAAAGTAGGGTGTTAAGCTCTGACAACCACTGCAAGCTAATGAAAATGTACCAACGGGGCAGTCGCCGAGCTGCGATTTGATAACGAGGAAGGGGGGAACTGCGGCACGAGGCAAGGCGAAGGGAGGGAGGAGGGGGTGGAAGAAAGAGCCGAGAGTAAATCAGTCTAATTAATGCCTTTGCTCATTTATCGAGGGCAAATGCTAATGATGCTTCTTCTTCTTCTTTTTTTTTTTTTTTTTTTTTTTATTTCTTTTTTTTCTTTTTTTTTGTTTTTTGTTTTTTTTTTTTTTTTTTCCCCCCCCCCCCCCCCCTTCCTTGTCCTCCGAGACGGTCTCCCATCTGACTTCATTTCTTCTTCTTTTTTTTTTTTTTTTTTTTGTAATCGCGTTCTGCCGCAGTTGCTGGTTCGCGCTCGCTTTTTTTTTTTTTCCCCCCCGCCCGGGTGTACCTTCCTGCGCGGGGCCGGCGGGGAGGCAATCAGGATCTGCAGCAGCGCGCAGGAGATAAAGGGCTCCGCTGGGCTCGCGCAGCCACCGGGCATATCGGCGGGAAGGGGAGACTGGGGGCCTCTCCTTGATCTTCCTGCTCTCGGGCTGCCTGCCGAGGCAAGGGACTGCCGAACAGCGATCATGCCTGCCTCCACCGTCGAATGGCGGTTTCCCTCCTCGCCCTGCTTCTGTTCTCGGGCTATACCGAAAGCCACCCCTCTTCCCCCCCCACCCCCGCCGAAGAGCAGAGGAGAGTAAGGCAACTGCTGAAAAGCTGAGGAAACTTTCCCGCTTTGGCTCATCGCTTAGGTGCACCTTTTAAACAGCCATCCTGGAACTCCCTGGGAAAGTGCTATAACTGGCCCAGAGTGCTTCAGGGCTGCTGCTGCTGCTGCTAGTGGCCTTTGCAATGTTTGTCCAGCGCGAGTGGAAATGGTCCCAAGCACTTTCTTCTTTACAGCCGCCACATTGCCTGATTTGGCCACCACAAGCACCGGGGAAAGACCATTCAGTAGAAACATGACTGCAGCTCTGCACAATCTGTGATCCTGTTGGGGCTAATTAAAGCTTCCAGCCTCTCTCTTGGCTGGCTGGCTGGAGAGGCTGAGCAGGGTAGTTCAGCAATCTGCCTCATTATCCAGTGATTGAACCTGGTGATCTATTTCCATGCAATTGTTTGAAATTAATCTTAAAGATCACTGTCACAGTGGTATGTAAGAGCAAAAACAATCTTCCAATCCACACATGAATGAATGTGCTCTCTGGATATGGGAGGCCTCCAAAGGAAAGAAAATCAATTGAAGAGCCGTAATTGGAGCTGCTGATTTATTTTTCCTTATTTTGTGTTTTCGCGAGAAAATTATGTTTAAAAAAAAAACTTGATTTCTGTTGATGCAGAAGGCTGCTCTTCATAGGGACACCTTTTGTCATCTGCTGCACAACTGAAATCTGTTTTCCATTTTACTGGATACTCTTTAATACGTGTGCAAGGAAGCTACAAGAAAATATGTGCAGGGACATTTATTTGAAATACCAGAAAGGTCATATGTGAGCATGAGATATAGAAATGGTGACAAAGAATGCTGAGATTTGCAAGGCACTATATGATCAAATGTAGAGAGAGAGATGGAGTTAGCTTATGATCAAACTAAAACCTGGGTCACAGATGTTTTTATATTTCTTGATTAATTCACCGTTAAAGGTGTGAATGGATTCCACAGGAAGGCAATGCTTTTGGGAAGTATAATTTTATTTGTGATAATAACTGGTAATAACTGGTAATAACTTATTCTTACTTGCAAATCAACATTTAATGCCAATGTTGGATGGCTATCCTATGTAAACTGAACCCAAATAAATGTTGACCTATAATCTAGAGAAACAAACAGAAGGAGTTTAGTTTAATAACACATAAAAATCAGACATGGAGATAGCATAATATTTGTTATAATTAATAGAAACACAGTATTACTCCGTTTATTCATAAAAAAAACTGTGCAAAAGCAAAACATTTGTAAGATCTCATGTGAACTACAACCAGTAAATATAATCATGATATGATTCTGAAGATAATAAATCGCCGTGGCCTGGTTTATGCATCACGCTAAGCTGTGGTTAGTTTAACCATGATTTATTGAATAAACCACAAATGGGGTTATAAATTATGCTGAGCTATAATTTATGCTAAACCATAACTCCTGGTTTGCAAAGCACAATAGTAAATGACAAGAAAGCCATTGCATCTGGTCCAATCTGTGCCCCACAAACGTTTTATTCTAGTCACCAAGCCCTGATCAGTTTGCTTGTCACTAACAACTGATATAGCTGATATGAAAGTTTCACATGATCCATATCTATAGATCATTTCTTAGGAGGAAAGAGGAAAGATGACCATACTGTACTTCTCACACATCCTTTAAAGATAAAAAACAAGCACAGGGCCACTGAAGGCAGCTGACAGCAAAGGGTGATATGGCAGAACCACATAACACAGAAAGACACTTTGGTCATTTTAAGTATTGTAAACTTCCTATTTCTAGGTGATTGTTTATGCGTTGCCACTATGAAAAAGTTAAATAAACCATTAACATTTTTTTTTAAAAAAGCTGACACAGAGTAGAGGCATCTAAATGTTTTTGGCTCTGTTTTGGAAAAAGCAGATGAGAACAGAGATTTCGGTAACTTGAGAAAGAGTAAAGTTGATGTCAAACTGAAACAACATGCCACCGTTAAACCAAGAAGCAAAAAAATTAATCTGACTTTTGCTGTCTCCAGAGCAGACAGTGGCCTTGTGTGTGCAGAGAATTTTAGGAGCAAAATGGTTAATCATGCCTGCTAAGATTAAAAAAGATGGATTCATATATGTGGGAGTTTTTTTTTTTTTTTTTTTTTTTTTTTTTTTTTTTTTTTTTTTTGTGGTCTACATTTGGTCACCTTTCCAGAAGCAAGCTAATCAAAATGGAATTTTAATATCTTCCTTGCTTGGCTCAGTGTTTTGACTGAGAAGATTATGGATTTGAGTGTTTCTCAAACAAAAATCCTAGCTCAGAGCACATTCACATTTTTAATTTCCCCTGAAACTTTATAATTCCTATTAAATAGGAGCCAATCAATCTAATTTCTCTCATAAGTCCTACTATGCACTATTGATCCAAGGAGATAAATCTCTGAGATACTTTACTCCTCCCCCTATAAGCTGAATAATTCCAATTCATTCTGAATGTCAGAATGCAATATGCAAGAAAATAGACTGATAACCCTACACTCTCACCACAAGGGTCACCGACGAGTAGTCTTGTCAATAAAATTGATTTTAATTCTTAATTCTATTTTCAGAATAGAATCAGAATGAAAACATGAACATTTAAAATGGCCCAGTTTTTCTTTAAAATCTGTTGTTGTTTTTCTTGAAATAAGGTTATTTTCCACTTTATCTTATATATGGAATACAGCTTGAACATTTGATTTCATGAAAGCATGCTTTGTTGTTGGTTACTTTCAATGATAAGTTTATAGATATCATAATTTTAAAATTCCAGAAGAATGGGTGGGCAAGACAACTTCAGCAAAGACCAGGAATAAATTCTATAGCAGTGGAAAGAAGTAGCAACTGTAAAAGAATGGAGAGGGACACGGGAGACTTTGGCTTCCACTGTAATCTTGAGACCAGCCAACTCTCATGTAATCTGTCTCAAACACGGAGCATAATTACTGAGTGGCCGACACTGTCTGCTTGGCCCTAAAGTGAAGCATACCACTGGCACCTGTTACGTTCCAGCTAGACTATAGAGTCACAATTGTGATCTCAAAACCAATTACCCCAATCAGCTTGTGCATTTGGCATGGAAGTTGTGCAACCTATCTCCCCTTGTCCTGCTTCTGTAATTACTCATGCTGGTGGCTCTTTCTGTTCCATAATATTAAGTCATTACTTGATTATGTCTAGCCTTTTCCTCAGATTCATTGATCCAAGAATGAATTTGCCTCTTTTGCTGGTTAACCCAGATGAACTTTGTATATTGACTTTTAGAAATATGGTTTATTTTTATATTTTGGGCTTTGTATTTTGCATGAGTATTAAGCATGGAGTTAAATGTTCGTTAAAGATTTTTAAAATAATGCTAATTATTGTAATGTTTTACATTATTGTCTTTTGATACTGTATTCCATATAATTATATATGTTATGTTTTGCAGAGGGAATAATAACTGAAGACAATTATTTTTTGTAGATATTAGTAAGAACATTTTTCTGCCTAGGGTATTAATTTGTAACGTAATGGTCACTCCTCATTTGGACTACTGAAATAGTTCTATATGAAGCTGTGAAGATCTCAGAAAAATGTATCTGCTTCAGAAAGCAGTGGTACAAGTAGGTTATGAGTGTGACACTTCTATTTTGCATGTTGCCCCAGTTACCAGTTAGCCTCTAGGAGCTGAGTTTAGGGCCTGGATATTTGCAGGACTACTTTTCTCCAATTGTTTCTGCAATCTTATAAGATCAAACAGGGCTGATGTGTTCCAGGTGCCATCAACCAAATGGTGTCATCTTATGGGACCAGAAGCAGCCCTGCTATCTGGAACAGTGTCCCTCATCTCTTTTCCTAAAGCCTATATAACTCTAATCTTACTATCATTCAACTTTTAGAATCTGGTTCTTCTGACAGGCACTCAGCCAGGGTGATTTGTGAAGCAACGGTAACATCATGTGCTTGGAGTATCAGCCTTCCTCCATGTGGTTGTCTGCTTGATTATTTGTCATTATATGTTTTCACTCTGTTTATATACCATCTTATATTAATTTGCAACTTGGCAGCAGCGGTGAAATCTACTTACCTTCCCTACAGGTTCGGAAGCTCGCACACACGCGCCCGTCGCGCACGCTTTTTCACCCTCTGCGCATGCGCAGAGGGTTAAAAACAAGAAAATGGTGACATCCAGGTGGGTGGGCGGAGCCTCACGCTGCCGCCGCTACTGCTTCTCCGAACCATCAGCGGCCGCCGCTACCGGTATGCCCGGACCAGGCCGAACCAGTAGCATTTCACCCCTGCTTGGCAGCCTAGAAATCAAATGAATGAAAAAATGAATGAATGATACTCATTTAAAATTGCTATCATCCATCCATCCATCCATCTATTATCTATCTGTCTGTCTGTCTGTCTGTCTATCTATCTATCTATCTATCTATCTATCTATCTATCTATCTATCTATCTATCTATCTATCTATCTATCTATCTATCTATCTATCTATCTATCATGTATCTATCAGTACCTATCCATCTATCAACTTGTATGCCACTTCAGTAATCAAAGTAACTCTTGGTTAGGATTTAAAAATAGCAAAAGGCTAAGAAAGAAAACAAGAGCCAAGAAAACAATAATACACAGGAACATTTTGGGGAAAGTATAAGTCAAAGTTGACCACAGAAAAAATAAGATTTACTATCAAGGAGTAATCACCTCACTCTATCCCAAGCTTGCTAGAGTGGAATACATATTTTCTAAACTGTTCTTTAGTGTGCTGGGTAGAAAGCTGAGCTTTCTACAACATTCTATATTTCTGATACATTTTTAGAGGCAACATCAGGGGTGGGTTCCTCCCGGTTCTCCCAAACCGGTAGCGGCCCGCTGCTGACATCACGATGATATCACCAAACCGGATTGGTCGGTGCCGGTCCATGGGGGCCGCCATCTTTTTTTTGAATTTTTTTTTTCCTTCTGAGCATGCGCAGAAGCCGACTTCCGGCACTGTGCATGCGGTCACCATCTTTTTTCCGGCTTTTTTTATTATTATTATTTTTAATTCTTTGTTACTGCGCATGTATGCGCGCGCAAAGCATGCACGTGCCCATGTAGCGCACCCATGTGGCGCGGGAGGGAGCGAACCAGCAGCGAGGTAAGTTGGAACTCACCCCTGGGCAACATGGTGAAGTTCTCAGTAGAGGTGTACATCCCACCACCACTGATAAACACGCTTGACCAGCACAATGAGAGCAGAATAAACAATGGAGTATTGGTGGGATCCACAGCATTGATTATGATAAAATCAGTTTTCCAGGAGCTGTACAAATTGGCAAATTTCAGAATGCAAGGGAGCCAGGAGTAAGGATGAAAAATCTGGCTTCAAGTTAGGAATGTAGCATATGTCTATAGCTTTTATCACTGTCCTTCAAGAATTGCCTTCCTTCTCTGCCTCATAGTTCTGGTGGCAACTTAAAACAGAGATGATAACATTGAACACTTTTATGCTGTCTTGTGGCTGGTATATTAAACTAATTAAACAAAGGACAGAAACCAATAGAACGTTGTCATTCTAAAGACATGAGTTCCTCCCACCCTCACTCAGACTAAGTGAATTGGCCATCTGAAACATTCAAAGGCTGCTGGTGTCTCCTGTCTATTCTCAGTTGGTATCTTGATTTGAGCAGAAGCAAGGCAATGGATGGTGGCATTTGTCATTTTGAATGGCATGTGGAGAGAGATTTTTATCTTGGATGGCTCCTTATTACAGGGTGCAGACACTGCAAACACACACAGGGCCAAATAATTTATACATATATATTAAACACACACACACACACACATATTGGGAAAAGTTTTTTTTTCTATGTTTATTTTCTCAGATACAGTAGACTTTCCTGCTCACTCTATTTTATTCTCATTTATCTATCAAACTGTATTAACCCCAGAGCCTGTTTTCCATCAAGGTCTCCATTCCACGAACATTGAAAGATAAGGCTTATCTTATTACTGGTACATTAACCACAGAAATCTGAAGGGCTCCTGCCAATCATTTATGTTTCACAGGTTCTTCTTCTCAGGAACGATTTTGCATGGTGCAGACCTCCCAGGAATGGAGACGGGATTACCCGTGTACTGAGTGGGTTACCGATTCTGGTGAGAATAAATATTACTTGGAAGGGCACAAACATCATGGAAAGCAGCCATCCTCTTGCTTCTCTCCCCCACACAGGGCGGCAAAGGAGGAGCTGGATATACAGTATTTTTATTTGAATTCCTGCTTTGCTTTTATATCTGAGAGCTGAGCACCAGGCATTAGACTTACCTATTTCAGAAGGTTGTTGTAGAGACAAAACAACTGCAACTCCCTGAAGTTCATGATGAAAGGGTAAAAAGCAATTGCAATTAGATAAGAGTCTGTGTTTTTTGTTTTTGTTTTTTCTTTGTGCCATGTGTGTTTTATTAATCTCTATGTAAGAAGGACTTGGGTCTGACCATGAAAACATGCTGGTTAAATCAAATCAGTTCCTGAAATAGGAATAATGATATTATGAGTCAAGTAGAAAAAGAAATTATAGATGCTTTCAGCTGAGGTACACAGACAAATATATAAAATTATGCCATACTTTTTAAAGTTATCTGCCAACTGTCCATGGAAACAATTCAAATTCCAATCAGAAATCAGGGCAATAAGCATTGTTCTGCAGAGAATCAATTCAACAGTTACCCTGTTAGGATTTTAAAATTAAAGCAGAAGGTGGTCAAAGTGTAGCGTAAGAAATATATAGGCATTCAGATCAGGATAAAGTCTGGGATTAGCTATATAAAATAAAATCATCAATCAGGAGAAGCACTCCAGGTTTAATAGCCAGGGAGAGGAATTAAAATAGACCTGAACTCTAGCATTTTCTCATGTAGATCTGAAAGCAGTAAAATCCTATATAAGCATATGTATAGCAGGTGTTTATTTTTCAGTGGGATATTTATGTCCAGATAATGACAGAATGTTTGAAAAGAGTATGTCAGGCCTTTGCACACTGCTTATATTCGTGTCACTCACTATCAGAAGATAAACAGATAAATGGGAGATGAGGAAGAATCTCAGTTCTGAGGCACGTTTATGCTGTGTTTATTTTCGGCTTCCTTTAGAAAAGCATTCATAAGTTAAGGGTGAATGAATGGATAGATATGGGGAGGGGCTGGTCTGTCTGGAAACAATAGGTGATAAATATAGGGACTTCCCACCGAGCCACCCACCCCCCAAAAGGGTCTTGAAAATGGGACAATAAAAATTCCGTGGCAGAATAGTTCATGCTATTTTTCACAGCTTAAGAATGACAGCCACACAAAGTAATTGAAGCTGCTTAGGCCAAAAAAGGACAGATGATCCACTTACCTGGCAGGCAATGTGGAGGAAGCCTGCCAGAGAATTTCAAACTCAAGGGATTGTTGGACCGCCAAATCCTCTCTAATGTCCTCATCATTGGACTTGCACTCTATAAACACATCGGAAGACAGAAGCCAAAAGGTAACCGAGGACCTACACGGAAGAAGCCGGGAAAGGCAGGGAAATTTTTGCATTATTCTGGAAGGGCCAGTAAGGTTAAAAGGACCTTATATGTTCTTTCACATCAGTTTCTAGCATTACAGTCCCACTGAGATGTTAAATAAACATTTGGGGAGGATTTGCAGAATTACCCACATCCAATCTCTGGGATCCCGTATGTCCTATGCTGTGCCACCTCATCTTTGGGAGTGGGGTCTTGGGAGGGATGAGCAAAGAATATCAGGAGTGGATAGTTCCTTCAGGGCCACCCCAGGTGCGAATAGCTATAGTAATAGTAATAGCAATAGCACTTAGTATATTTATCTATTGCCCCATAGTTTTTACAGTACTCTCTGAGCAGTTTATAAAGTCAGCATATTGCCCTCAACAATTTAGTTCCTCATTTTACTGACCTCACAAGGATGGAAGGCTGAGTCAATCTCGAGCCCTGTCAGGATCGAACTCCAAGCTGTGGGTAAAGTTTACCTGCAATACTGCATTCTAACCACTGTGCCACCAGGGCTTCTGTGAAGTCAACAGTTCAGTTGAGGCAAATAGGCACCTACAAAAGGCAGTAGCAATATAGGAAGATGCTGAAGGTGAGTGATGATGTTATGGACAAGGGCAAAGATTTTATTACATAATGCTCAGGAGAAGGCAATGATAAATGACTCCTGTATTTTACCAGAAAACCAGATGTATAGACAGTATGAAGCAATTGATGATATAGTGCTAGGTGATGGGGCCCTCAGGTCAGAGAGCAATCAACATGCTACTGAGAAAGAGCTGAGGATCTTTGGGAGAACTAATAGTATTTAACACACGGCTTGATTAAAGTGTTCTAGATGTCTAGTTCCTGATGTTGATGAGCAGGAAAAGCTGCAAAGATAAAATTACAGTGGAACATTAATGCATGAAAACTCAACACAGTGAAAGATGAAATGAATCAACTATATATCGACATCTTAGGCATCAGTAATTGAGATGGATTAGAATTGGACAGTTCCAGTTAGAAGATCACAGTGATTTTTACTCAGGTCACAAAATCGAAAAGGTAACAGTTTTCATAACCAAAAAGGACATAGCAAAGGCAGTACTTTGGTACCATGCAATCAATGACTGAATAATGTCAATTAGACTTTATGAACAACCTTTTAATATGACATTAATATCCATATCTTTACTGCATAGAGGAAGTTGACAAATTATATGGTCAAGCCCAATTTGAAATTGACAGAACATGCAAACAGGATGTGCTGTTTGTAGTTGGAGACTAGAACGCCAAAAGAAATAAGAAGGAAGTAGTTGAACTGTATGACCTGAGAAACAAAAAATGAATCAAGAGAATGAATTGTCAGTTTCTGCCAATCCAATGATATCTTCATTGCTAACACAGTCTTCCAACAACCAAAACTATGCATATATATGGACATCATCAGATGGAGTAGTACAAAGAAATCAAATGGATTATATTATGGCACAGGAATATGGAAAAAGTTATAACAGCAAGTGCCACCCAGAGTCAGTCTGTTAGTCAGATAGGTTGACTTTAAATTTGATATATAAATAAATAAATGGCCAGCAGCTGACTCTGGAACAGATCAAAAACTGCTCATGTATACTGTAAATTCCAAAGCTAGCAAAAGTGGAAGAACAAAGCTAACCAGTTTTCACAATATGATCTTAAGCATATACCCTTTATTTTCAAGGAGAACAACAGGAATTTAGTTTAAAGCCCTGAACCTCATGAATAAGAAATGGGAATGTGGAATGAAATCCAAGAAGTTGTTAAAGTCAATGTGAAAAGTGACTAACAAAGACCAAGAAACAGAAGGAAGTAAACTGAAACAGTGGAAATTGCCAAAAAAAGAAATAAAAGCCAAGATAAATAAAGATCTCAGGAAGGTACTTATCCAAAAATTTCAGAAAACTGTTAGAAGAGACAAGAAGCAGTAGAACAAGGATTTCTGTAAAGACATCAAAGATGGAAACAGACACACCAAAAGAAAGGAAGGTCTTCCAAAATAACTCCAATCTCTGAACGCAAATTGGTATGGTGAAGGACACAGATGGTGAGATAGCAATTGATTAAAAAGCAAAAATGGAAGGAGTATTCTGAAATTCGGTATAGTAAAGATGTTAATTAGAAAAACCTCTAGTATAGATGATGCAGAAAATCAGTACTATGGAGAAAATTAAGTAAAAGGTTTTAACGAAACTATGCTAGTAAATCTGGAGAATGATAAAGTGCCAGCAAATTGAAAGATGTCAGCTAACATAAGAATACTAAAAAAGGTAGACTTAATTGGTTGTACAACTGGCATACAGGCACCTTAATTTCACATCCTAGCAAAGTAATCATTAACGAGCGCATATTATATGGAAAGGAATATGCCATGCACTGCAGATAGTTTTAGAGGAACAAGGGATATTACTATTGCTGCTTATGGGATAATTAAGAAAGCCAAAAGGCAGCTTTGGTCATGCTTGTTGATGTAGGAGCCTGGAGTCAAAAGAGGAATCATCCTAGAGTCACTTCGTAGCCACAAACGGACTAAGTGCAACCCTTCTTGAATTGTGTTAACTCTTATCTAGCTCCAAAACAGTGCTACCTGTTGGTTAATTAGATTCCTGTGCATAGGCAATAAATCAGTTTAATTGGAACTTAACATGTGGTCCTGATCTTTCACATCTGACATTTGATGACTTGTAGCAGAGCTGAGATGCCTGTGGTGCATCCATTCTTATCCTCCTTGACCTCTTAGTGACTGACACAATATCCTTCTGAGCTGGCTTGGTGGGTTGGGGATTGGGGGCACCTTTTTATGATGTTTCTCTTCCTTTCTCCAGGGCTGGTTTCAGTCAGGTTGATTGGCAGGGAGAGATAGTTCCCCAGGCCCTTCCTTTGTAGGGTGCTTCAGGGTTCTAATTCTTTCTCCCCTCGTATACAACAACTACATGAAACTGCTGGGTGATGTTATTTGTGGTTTGGGATTAACAATACTATTAGTCAAATTAATATTTATTAAATTATTTTCATATAGCAAAATATTTGGGGGTCAATGAGCAATCTAAAACTTCATGAAGAGGTTGATGAGTTGAAGAGTTTGGGTTACTCTGGCCTAGAATGTCAACAGTTTCCCAATTGAAATTAGAACTGAATTTGACTATATTTTGAGAAATTATGGAATTTTCAAAATATCATCTGACAGCGAGTTGATGTTCATGGGGGAATTCTTCTACCTTTCTCTTCTACATAGGTCCTTATATTGATTCTGTAGATTACTCCTGTTTTTCTTCTTTGCTTATTTAGCTTGTGAGTTTGTTTAAAATGTTTGGAAGGAATTTTTGTTAATTTGTGTGCTATTGCAATACCAAAATGTTGTAGTAGTCTGTTGGATGTTTCACAACAGTTTTTGATGTGAAGGAAAGTGCTCCTTTTAATAGGTTGTGATGATTGTGTTCCAATAGGTTCTGTTCTGTAGCTAAGCACTGTTTAATAAAGCTGTGTGGATATTTATTGCATTGGAAGTAATCTGTCTCCTTGGTATTCTGATCTTGCAGCTCCTCTTGTGGGCAGTTGGATTGTTGCTTTGGTAGTAAAGCATGTAGTGTGGGTTGTTTTCTACAAATTTAGTTTTGTAGTCTTATCATTATATCTTCTGCTGATTAGAATAACCAGGAAATATAGTTTTTCTTCTTCTTTCTTTTTATGTTGTGTTCCTTTAAAGATGTTGATTGTCTTGTTTGTCTTCTCCAACAGTTCCCCTTTTATTGTGACAGTGGTGTCATCTATGTAACAGAGCCATATTTTGGCTGTATGTGGGGGAGTGCTATTATTTCTAGAGTTGATTCACTGTCTCAGCTATGGATCCTGGCATGAATGTACCTATGATTGGTTTGCATATTAATCATCCTTATATTAATCATCCTTGCTTTCTTCTAAATTTTTAATTTTTACATACTGTTTTTATAGTTTAAGCTTTATTGTATATCCCTCTGTGAGGGAAATTGGTGGTTTAAAAATGTAACAAACAAACAAACAAACTGTTAGATAGTGGGTAGAGATGACAGGAGACAGACTTCCAAAGCAGCTCTTTATTTCAGCTCTTGTGTAAGCAACCAGCAAAGAGCAGTCTGACAGCTTGCCCTTTTATAGGGAGCTGTCAGACAGACCAGCCAATAGCGTTTGAGCTTTTTCCCGCTCAAACGCTGGACCTGGTTGGAACCATGCAACACAGTTGAAACAGTTAGAACATAACACCCCTCCCCTCCTGGATGGAGCTGTCCAGCATACGTAATCACGCAGGTAGGCGGGGCGTTTTGGAGCCCTACTAGACCTGCGCAATTCAGTTGGTGGTGAGGCAGCGGCCTGTGCAGACAGGGCTGCTGCCGCTCCGGGGCTCGAGCATGGAAGCTCCTGGAAGGTACTGGGTGTGGCCTC
>QLTV01000787.1:341476-354131 GCA_003457575.1 Thermophis baileyi
CGCCATCGTCAGGCTGATTATCAGGCTTGTGTCTTCAGCAACGTGCTTCTAGGAGCAATGTCACATTGCTCCTAGAAGCACGAGGCTGAAGACACAAGCCTGATAATCAGCCTGAAGATGACAAATGAGACTTCGTCAAAACGTTGCAATGACATCTCCAACTTCACGCGGGAGAAAACCCGAATAACCACAGACCTACATACAAATACCCGCGAAAACCTCAAAAAACATATATATATAAATGTGTGTGTGTGTGTCTGTGTGTGTCTGTGTGTGTCTGTGTGTCTGTGTCTGTGTGTATTAATGACTTATTGTAATATCACTATATTAAATAAATAATATGGACCAATCAGGGGTGGGTTCCTCCCTGTTTGGACCGGTTCTCCTGAACCGGTAGTGGCCCGCTGGTGATGTCATGATGATGTCACCGAACCGGATTAGTCGGTGCCGGTCCGTGGGGGCCACCATCTTTTTTTTAAATTTTTTTTGATTTTTTTTTTGGAATTTTTTTCGGAATTTTTTTTGAATTTTTTTTTTCCTTCTGAACATGCGCAGAAGCCAACTTCCGGCACTGTGCATATGGTCACAATCTTTTTTTTGGCTTTTTTTAAAAAAAATTCCTGCTTTTTTGTTACTGTGCATGCGTGCACACGCGCCCATGAGGTGCACCCACGCGGCGCGGGAGGGAGCAAACCGGCAGCGAAGTAAGTTGGAACCCACCCATGGGACCAATGCACCAATGTTTATATTGTTAAAAATAATCAATATTCATATTGATATAAATATTGGAATCTGATGACCTGCTTCATCTTTCATTACATGCCCTCTATGCACTTATTTGAAATAATAGTTGCCATTATTTGCTTTATGAATAGAAACATTTCTTCTCCTTCATTTCAATCTTGCACTCAAGCATTTCATGCAAATAATACCAAATACTTAAGATGGTGCCTCCAAGAGAAAGAATATAACACCTAGAGTTTCTAATGTACAGGATTAATATTACAGTACTCAGTTTAATCCATTCTTTTGTAAAAACAGACTCTTCAATGTTTTTTAATTGTATTGTAGGAAAGAGAGAAACAGAGAAATATTGACATGATGACATGAGCTCCATTTCTCTCAAAGTTGGGTAAGTGCATTGCTCAGTATAATCCCCAGGACATAGCTCCTCATCTAACTAGGCAAATATCTACTGTGCTTTACATTCAGAACTTCTGCATGTATGGCTCGTGCTTAAAGTATGGAAATATTGGCAAAGGGGAAAAAATAATCCTAGATTATGCATTAAATGGGAACTTCACGAACAGTTAGTATTTGCATCATAATTTGCTTTTATAATAATTTTTAAAATAACATTTTCCATTTCAAAAGAGAGAAAAACTTTAGCAATCATAATGAACAATTATCTGAAATTGTGAAATTTTGGGACAGGAAAAATTGTACTGACTAATACAAGTCAAAATTCACTTGCGAGAATGCAGTCTGCTCCTTTTGAAAAAGAGTCATCCTTCGCAATTCTGAACTAAAGATTTTGGGAAGGGGGGAAGTTGGTCTTTAAGAACCTACTGAAAAGGTATCTGGCAAATTCAGTCCCCCAAATTTTTGTAGCGCAGCTTAGATGTTAGCTTAGGACTGGGAAGGCTCAAAACTCAAGTCCATTCTTAGGCAAGGTAACTCACTGGGTCACTCCCTCTGAGCCTAAGCTACCTCACAGGGGTGCTGTTATAGGGATAAAATGGAGGGAGGGCCCCATAGAAGCTGCTTCAAGCTCCTGGAGGTAAAGCAGTATATCTACCAAATAATAATAGTTTCCTGGTTTAGTAATAATGTCTATATTTGAATGATTTCTAATCATGAGGAGAATATATCTATGCTGGTGAACTACTGATTATAAGCCACTGGGTCCCAACTGTACCTATATGGATGAAAGAGACATATAGTAATTACAGATAACGCCTGCAAAAATAAGAGGGAGGAAGAGGGAGATGGGGAGGGAGAGGGAAAGGTGGTGGAGAGAGACCCAGAAATGTGACCTTTCTCTTAATCTATAGACTCTTGTTGCACATTGATGTAGGATCATGAACAAACTGGATGGTCTTTCTCTATCTCCTCTTTCACCCGATAACACACTATAGAAGTGAACAACTTATGGGGCACCAGGAACAGAGAAGCATTTACTTCCCAGAGAAATCAGAGGTGGCATTTCAGAACATGAAGGCAAAAGCAAAAAAACCCCAACAACCTCAAAATCTAAGAACATTTCATTTCTTAAATGGCACCTGAATTTGAGATAATGAATGGACATCAGTAATTTCAGCTATTTGATCAAAACAGAAACCTTGCATCAAGAAATGTTTATGAATCACACCTATCCTCCCCCCGCCCCTGGAAAACATGTATCAGCTACAATGAGATTTTTTTCTGCATGTTCAATATTCATATACTGTGTATCTTCAGATGGCTCAAAAGTGGGTTGGATGCTATGAATGAAAATGTCCAAACAAAACCACTTCAAAAACCCTAATGGTATCTTTGCACAACAGTTTTACTGTTCAAGATATCCCCATCTACACAACCTAATTCAATTTTGCATTTTATCTTTTCTCTCTGAACCAGCAATCAAGTGGATAACAAGGTTTTGTTTTCTTCTTTACACAAATAGACAAAGAAAACTACTAGGTGATGACCATGACCAACAATGTGTTAATTCCTAAGAGAAGATTTATTTGGAATCCAAGCATTCTAGAATTTGGGGGGGGAGGGTGAGTACTGCATTCCTGTATAAATGCAGAAGGAAGTATGCATGCATTTAATAGTAGGGAATGCATAAAATGAGAAGTAGTAGTTGTTGTTGAAAGCTAAAGAAAAAACTTCCCTCAGGATTCTCTATTCTTATTAATTTGTTCCATGCATTCTATGTTCTGATGGTAGAAAATTCAAAATGTTTTAATTATTGCACACATAGGAAACAATAGAAAATGTGGACAAGCCCCTTATTCTCTTATTTTTTTCACTATAAATTCACAAATGTATGGTCATAGCATGGAATCTACGGGAGGAGCAAGGGGACAAATGACAAAATGTGTGTCATGGTGTTGGCAGTGTAAACTCCATTCATTTTGTAATTGCATGTAACATCCAAGTAGTGTGAATATCCATGGTCATAATATAAAGTGAGTTCTATTTATAGTGCAACATACTGAAAATTGGTCAAGAGGAAGATTTTTAAACATGTTCAGAACCATTATTGTCATGGGCTGCCCAGAGCTATTGAGTGCCAGGTAGTGTGCAACTGTAAATAAATCTATATACTACTACAACTCACCTGGTTGATTGTTTGTAACTTTCAATTGGGAAAAAAGGTGTATCACAGGGCAACAATTTTTGAATCAATTTACCTTAAATGGACTAATTTACAGAAAATCATCCAAAATCCTGGATCCTTGATTCCCATGGGATTGAAATTTGGCAAAGTTGTGGCCACTTAGTGCTGTCCACATTGCCATGTCACCGCAGTCAGCCATGGTCATGTGATCATCATTTTGAACACTCCCTGCCAGCTTGATACAAGGAAAGTCAGTGGGGAAGCTGTCAGGAAGTTGGTAGTTGCTCCCACTCCTCTTTTGCCCACCCATGATCGTTCTATTTCTCTGTTTAGGTCAGGAAATATCTCTGAAATGATGACCAACAGGTAATGGCTTGTCTAGTTATTATTATTAAACAATAATACATATGGCATTAAACACAGTAAAGAGGTTAACAGTGGATTCACTTCAGCATGCCCCATCAAAAATGGATAAATAGTGAAAACTTCTCCATCGGTTTGAGGCTTCTTCCTAATGTATAATGCTTGCAACAACATTATTTTTTGTATTTGGTTCTGCTTATGTTTTGGAAAAAACCCTCGTTTGTTTGCTTGCATTTGACAACCATATATGCACAGTGCATATTTCTGCATTGAGTAACTCACCTGAAAAGAAAGAGTTGGGGGAATACATGCAATGTTCTGTTACAACTCATGAACTCTAATTTTCCTTTAGCAAAGATGTTTTTAAAAGACTATAAACATATCTGTCAGCATTTTTCTTATCTCCTACATAGTTCCCAGTCTTTGAACATGTGTTTAACTGATTTCCTTCAGCCCCAACAAGAATTACAACAAGAATAGAATCTTTCCTTGCTCTTTTATTGGCCCATTACTGTAGATCCATAGTTTAGGGGCAAGTTCTTTGATATTTCCTTGTCCCCAATCTACATTTTTCTGGCACTGCGTGGGCATACCAAAAAAACTTTTTGTACAGGATTGGGATTGACAGTTCTTGCCTAGAGATTCCAAATTTGCCTCACTTCTGCTTGACAGAACGTGGATGCCCACTCTGTTACAGACTAGGATAAACTCCCACGAGGTGTGGGAATTTTCCTTGTGTTACTGGAATCTGTTTATTACACCTCAGAGTTTAATTCTTGGAGTAGTGATTTCATTATCTGTTGATTATATGGGAGGGAGAAACATTTACTGTAAAATAAATAAATAAATAAATAAATAAATAAATAAATAAATAAATAAATAAATAAGCAAGCAAGCAAATAAGCAAGTAAGTAAGTAAGTAAGTATTTATTTGGATGGTTGCTACCCAAATATAGCAGTCATTCCATATTCCACATGGAAAAGAACATGAAAATGAGAATCCCAATTACCCTCCACTTTAGAATAACAACCAAGCCCCCATGATTGTTTTATTTACATTAAAGAGTAGAGCAAAGAAGTAGAGTTTTTTTATGCAAATAAATTAATTGTGATTGGAGGGACAAGATTTTATCATTTATTTATTTTGTTTTTTTAGATGGGGGGAGGTCCAAAAAGCTAGAAAACAATGTACTGGAGGAAGCAACAATTTAACGTAAATAAATCAGTTACACATTTTGGAAGCGAGGAGAGTGTGATTTTTCTTGTATTTAATTTGAGGGGTTGGTGGGTAAGAGGAACCACTTTTTAATAAGGTGGAGGAAGGTGTGGGGGGGGTTGCAGTGGGTGTACAAGAACAAAATGCAATAATAAGATGACTGAATGGAGCGTCTGCTCTTACTGTGCATAAATTGCAATATAGCAGTTTCTGTATGGCAAATCTTCTGACTCCCAAGTCTTTGGAGCTAACTATGCGCCTGTGACAAATACCCTGTACACACATTCAGGCTTGGAAAAATTAAAAAACAAAAAGGCAAGCATTTGAGACATGCTGGAACAGCACATTTTGAAATATTCCAATTTCCTGAGTTTGGAGAACATTTTGGAACCCAAAGTGTGTAGTTTTGTGCTCAGAACCCTTCAAATAGCCACTTCAGTTCATACATCCCCTTCTGAATGGCTTTAAAGAGTGGCAATTAGGAGCCTGCTCTCATAGCACTGTCACACCTTCCTTTTCCCTCACAAGTACAACCCAAGATTTAGGTTTTGTTACGAACCCAGTGCCTGAGGCACCATGTTAATCACATCTTGTTTTCCAAGTGCAACTGTGGTGGCTCAAATATGGAAGAGGCATCTTGCCTGGGCAAAAGGGAACTGCCACATCCTATCCTTTGATCTTAACTGTATTACACTTTCAGCTGATAAGAGAACTATTTGTCCCTTGAGGATCTTGAAGGGCTCCTAGATGGGGAAGCAACTCTGGTAACAGACTTGCTGTTAAATATTTAAACTGAGGGAGCTGGGCATAAAAGGCCACAATATGGCAGGATTTGGATTTCCTTTCAGCCCCGATGCTTCACTGGTAAAACTGTGGCAAAACAAAGGGTGTCCCTGGCTGTGTTGTTAAAAGTCCCATTCTATTTGCTGCAAATTACTGAGTGTTACAAACACAACTGCAGCTCCAGCTTAAACGTAATTACCATGATTGCCATCAACCAGCTGGGACAAAGAGAGCTGGCAACAGAACTCTTTGGGATCAAGCTCTAAATGAAGCCGAAATAAATTCCACCAGAGAAGAGAAACTGCCTTCCCAGAAGTCTGTGGAGATTCTCAGTCATCCAGGTTATGGTTGTCCCAAAGGTGCTTTTTTCCTGAGGTAACTGGACTTTCTTGTTTTTCTTTGAAGATGTTTCACTTCTCATCCAAGAAGCTTCTTCAGCTCTGAATGGATGGTGGGGAATGGAAGGATTTATACTCCTTGCAGGCAGTTGGACATTTGCATTCTTTTAGCGGGTCCTTAAGGTCACCTGGAGGTTCGTCTGTGCCCTCAGGGTCACCCCACCAGACCGCATTCAACAGGCACCTTCTTCTCCAACCAAGATGCTGCATTAAGCCCTGGATATCGGCATCAATTTCTCATTTTCTGGCTTTGCTCAGTATCTGCTTCAAACCTTTTACTTTTGCAGTAATTACGGGTATTGTCTCCTGCAGCAGATGCTAGCGGTACGACATGTTCCACAACATTTAATCCTTTCCCTTGCTGCCATTCTGGAGCTTCACGGCTTAATGAAACAGAGTCAGTAGATCACAATATGACCCTGTTAATATTTTTAATGCCATTTTTACAAATTACACCATAATGCACCGATTACCAGGATGAAAGCAAAATCTCAGCTGCGTCTGTCTGGAGCCCAAATAAAAGAACATTTGAACATCTGTTCATTCTACAAATGTCTTTAAAAGCTTTGATTTTCTTGTAATCATTTGGTTCCACCATTTCACTTATTTTCTGAATGTATATCCAACAGCCTCAGGACAGTAGCCAGAGATCAGGGTAATAGTACATTATAATCAAAGTTCCTGGGTGCACTTCTGTTTTTCTTTCAGAATTAACTACTGTAGATGGGGGCAGGGGGGCTTGGGGGGGGAAAGAGAGAAACGACTTCCTCTCCTTTATTAATTCAGAGTTCATAGTGAAATACTGAGAGAATTCAAAAGCAAAGCTGTCTTTTTAAGGTAACTTAATGTATACTGTTTGTCTAGAACTATTCCTGTTGCCCACAGTCCATTCTAAATTAGATTAGATAGGGAGACACTACAAATAATAAATTGAAATATGCCTAAAATGCCTTCTTTCCAGATGTTTGCACCATAGTACAAAATATGGCATTTTAAATATTGTCAGTTACAGGGTCTTCATTAGTACTAGGAGTAAAGTTTCCAAAAGAGCCAAACAAAGCAGCAATTATTAAATCCCAGACCATCTAGAAGAGCAAAGGATGATGAAAGCAAGAAAAAAAAGTAAGGGAAATAGAAAAAAAGGTTAAAGTATAAGATAAGCATCTTATACAGTAGCTTCAGCACAAAATGATCTTGAGGCATCACATGCTATAAAATGAGAGGAAGCAAACCTGAATTAACTGTTTTAACTTGCATTCATAGCATAGTTAAATAAAAACATTTGACTTCCTGAGGCCAACTCACCGCAGGGCAACTCGCTGTGGGACAAGAGTTACACTAATATCAAAGAAATGGTGGAATAGAATCATTAAACTTGACTGTAAAAAATACTATTTTTGTAATAGAGTTGTCAAAGTCTGGAATGCTCTACCTGATTCAGTTGTCTCAGCTACAAATTTTCAGAGTTTTAGTCACAAATTGACTTCCGTGGACCTCACTTCATACTTAAGAAGTCCGTGGAGGGGGCGTGCATAAGTACACTAACGTGCCTATCGTCCCTGTCATTTCATTTTTATATTATTCCTGTTTTTGTTTCTGTTTGACTAATTATAATAAATAAAAATATTTTAAATAATTAAATTGAATTGTTGATTTGTCACGCAGCAAGCTGTCCATGGAGAGTTGGCCATGTCGATTTGTCCCGTGGTAAGTTGGCTGTGGCGAATTGGCCATGGCAGCTTGACCATGGTGAGTTGGCCATGGCGAGTTGTCCCATTCTGCTTTTGTTATGTGTGAGCATCCACACACATTTGGAAATGTTCAGTACATTTTCTCTAGAACTGGTCCACTTTTAAACATGTGTAAAAGTGAGGGGAATGTAACTTTAGACCTTTTGTGCTTGGACTTTGAAAGCCAATATAGCAGTAAGAAAAGTAGCATGCAAAACAATTTAGCTTTCTTGATGGAGTAGCTGAATACCTTTGTAGGCCCAGTCCAACAACTGGAGAGAAACTCAGAGGTATCAGGAAAGGGTCAGCTGTTTTGAAACCAGCAGCTTTTCTTTTGGAACTGATTGATAAACAATTGGAAAAAAGCCATGGTACTTTGTTTTTGGACAAGGTTACTTCAGCAAAATTATTGCATGCACAATGATGGAAAGATTCAGCATTACCTACACTATAGGAATGGAGGGTGAAAATGATGGAACTTGTTCAGATGGACAAAATATCACTGAACAGAGAAAAGACATTATCTAAAATTCCTCTAATACAACGTTCTGTAGTTTAGTTGCTCACTGTTTTTTTCCAGCACTCTGCTTCAAGAGCATATCTTTTAACAAGAGCTCCTGAATTCAAATCTCCAACATTTATAAACAATTGGAGATAAAAGATTCATATCTACTTAGCTGAATGGTGAACAGTAAATGAAAAAACAGCCTACTTTTATAATTTTTATGTGGTTTGTTTTTCAGGGCCTTGAATGGCAAATCAAGCACCTATTATTCAGATTTTTACTGAAAATTTACCTCTTCATTTTTGTATGAATGTTATGGATGAACATACATGTGTCAGGCCTTCTCTCTCCTACACTTGAAGGGGCTGCTAAGCAGGAATTCAAATTAAAGCTTCCTGACAGTCTCCATTTGAACACATTCCAGGAAGAGCAGTCCACCATCTCTCTGAGCAATTCTGTAATTGTTTTTCTATTATTTGTACATTGGAAGTGTTGTAAAACATACTAAGCAAATAAATTGTAAATAATAATTGAGACTGTAGTAGGGAGATTACAGTTTTAATGAAACACTGGGGGTCAGTAGAGTGTAACACACTAATTATAAGTAAAGGCTGCATGTCCAGAGTTCACATTCAGCTCAGCTCATTTATGTTGCACATTTTATGCTACTATTTATTTTGGAATCTGCACCTGGAATACCTGATTCTCTTCAGCTCCTTCTATCCTTATTTTATAATTGCCAGGTAGGTTAGCGACTATTTTCCACAACTAGGTTACAATTGGATAAGGGTTTCCACGGTCAGAGACTTACATTAAGTGGGCTGGAGATTTAAATCATTGTTGCCCCAGAACATGTTTTAAAATGTATATTTTGCCGCCCACTAACATATGTTCTCTGAGCAACATATAATGAAATATAGGTAGTCTTCAACTTACAACAGGTCGTTTAGTGATTATTCAAATTACAACGGCACTGAAAAAAGTGACTTATGATTATTTTCACACTTATGACTCTTCATGGGTCAGGTGATTAAGTCAGATGCTTGGCAACTAACTCATATTTATGACGGTTGCAGTGCCCTGGGGTCATGTAATCGCTTTTTGCGATCTTCTGACAAACAAAGTCAATGGGAAAGCCAGAGTCGCTTAACAACCACGTTACTAACTTAACAATTGCAGTGATTCACTTAAGAACTGTGGGGACAAAGGTCATAAAATGGGGAAAAACTCAATAACTCTCTTGCTTAGGAACAGAAATTTTGGGCTCATTTGTGGTCATAAATCAAGGATCACTTGTATTATGTTTATATGTAAATATGTAAGTAAATAAAGATACTGCCATGAAAAAAAAAGGTTGCAGGTATTATTGACAATACATGCACATGCTCACTTCTCTATGTACATGGATATGCATGTATGAAAACTCTATTACAAAGACTATTTATGCATTTTGAAAAAAAAAAGATTAGAAGTCGTGGGGTGATGGAAATTATACTCTCATAATCCCATCTGGATCATCTGGCAAACAATGAAGATTGCTAGGAAAACTTCTGACATGAAAATAAAATGTCTATTTTCCTCTACAACTTTTTTTCCTGTACATCTGAATAGCAGAAGTTACTCATTCAATAACTAAATGTTGAATTACTTATAGTTTGTCCTGAAAGTAATCCTAGGAGTTGTAACTAAAGCTTCAGCAGAAAGCACCCAAGTTTATCACTCAAGCTCTAGGAAATGATTTAAAGGTGCTCACTGCTTTAAAGGAATCTAATCCAAGCTAAGTTAGATAGCAAATCTGTCATGCTACAAGGCTACAATAGGGAAACCCTTATTTCAAGATTTTTTTTCCCTATAGGTCTCCCTACCAAGTCTTTCATCATGTAGAGCAATTGAAAATAGAATAGCTCTTAAGATTCACAAGTACTTTATTTTATCTGAAATTCATCCTTGTCTCTATTAATATTTTATTTATGTATTATATTTATACCTTACTTTACTTTTTGAAACAGTCCAGTCAACTTATGACAATACCTTATATCAGTGATGGCGAACCTTTTTTGGTTCGCGTGCCAAAAGGGGGTGTGTGCGCGCGCTAGCGCGCGCACGTGCCCACACCCATTCCCTCCCCCCCACGCATGCGCACACCCCCCCCCGCCCCCCGCAAATGCGCAAAGGCCTCACTGAAGCCTGGGACGGTGAAAAACAGCCCAACGGGCAAACCAGAAGTTTGGAAGGGCGTCAGGAAGCTTCCCTGAAGCCTCCGGAGTGCAAAAAACATCCCAACGGCAAACCGGAAGTGCATTTTTCCGAACTTCCGGTTTGCCCGTTGGGCCGTTTTTCGCACTTCGGGGCTTCAGGAAGCTTCCCTGAAGCCTCCGGAGGGCAAAACGGCCTTCCCCAAGGCCGAAAATCAGCTGGCCAGCGTGCGCATGTGCGCTGGAGCTGACATAGGGGAACGCCTCGCGTGCCCTCTGATATGGCTCCGCGTGCCACCTGTGGCACGCATGCCATAGGTTCGCCATCACTGCCTTATATAATTTTAAGTTTAGGTTAAGTTTTTAAGATTATGTCATCAGAGGAAAAAATACAGGATTGCGACCTTTTGAAAAAAAGGTGGAGTAAAAGTGGTAAAAAAACCCACTCTATACATTCTTCCCCCCCCCAAAAAACCCAGAAAAAAGTCACAATAAATAGCAACCATACAAACATTCCCAAACTGTCTTTATTGCTCCTAGGAAATTTTATCTGTTTATTGGCACCAGGCACAGAGGAAAAAGAAATTGGGAATTTATTTCCTGACCATTATGCTCATTTGCAAAATTTGTTCAACAAATAATGGTTAGAAAGAAAATTTGCTTAAGGTCTGTGACACAAATCTCCATTCATCAAGTAAAATTATTTTTGAACAAATATGAAAGAAACACCAACCTTGCTCCACTCCCTAAATATGGTTGATTTTGAGTTTACCCTTCCGGTTTTTGGTTTTGCTAGAGAATGAGTGATTTTGTATGGGGAGAGAAAAAGGATGCTGAAACTGGGACTTAATAAGTTTTATAAATACAGTTTACTATTGTTTCACCAAAATAAAACTAATAAACAACTAAAAAAACTTTTAATAATTTGTTATTTTGGTAATAAAATGAAGATGTTTTTGTGATGTTGAATAGTATTTATTTTATTCAGGGAAATGAGCAGGGAGATTTTATTCTTTTTCTGGAATGGGGGAGAGAAAAAAAGGAAGATTCATTTCACATTTAGATAGGTGTACATGCAAAAATTATACG
This sequence comes from Thermophis baileyi, assembly GCA_003457575.1. Taxonomy (NCBI): domain Eukaryota; kingdom Metazoa; phylum Chordata; class Lepidosauria; order Squamata; family Dipsadidae; genus Thermophis; species Thermophis baileyi. The sequence continues at coordinate 353,084 of QLTV01000787.1, forward strand.
AAAGCCATTATGAACCATGAAACAGCAAAGTTAATGATATGCCATGAAATTATGTACATCCCTGAAGATGTTTTGAAACTGAAGCCAGTTAAAATGATACTCAAAGTACAAACCTCACTCACAAAATAATCCCTGCCCTATAACTAGTGTATTTGTATTCTTGAACATATAAGAATGCAAACAATTTAATTTCAGATGTATTTGCATTTCACTTTTCATCAAGTTTTCCATTAATTTTGTTTATTGATTCAATTATAATATCTGATTATCAAAAATATGAAAAAGTTTAAATTGTATATATTAATATGGAAATATTTCTACTACCTGCAAAAAAGTATCATGTATCTGTACCTATATCACAGCAGGCTGGAACTGGAAGGGAGAGGGAGGGAGGGAGGGAGGGAGGGAGGGAAGGAGGGAGGGAGGGAGAGAGAGAGAAGACAATGTGAACAGTTTATGGAACTCGCCATCAAGTCATTTTGGTGTTCAGTCTTTAAGACTTCAAACGTGGCTCAAGACTGAATCATTTTCTTCTGTGAATCAAAGACATATCTTTTAAAAAGAAGAGTGATATGAACAGGATGGGCAGAGTCCACCTTGTTACTTTCATCCTCTTTTGCTGAATCTCCCTTTCCTGCCTTGGACTTCTTCTTAGAAATGGCAGTCAGAAGTCCCTTTGTTTCTGGCTTCACCCCATCTGAAAAGATAAAAGAAAAAACTATTAGAAAGGAAACATCTCTAGGCAACCATCTCCAAATCTTGTAGACCATAACCTATTACTAGATAAAGTAGAAAAATGTGGGTTAGACAGCATCACCACCAGATGGATTTGTAACTGGCTGACCAACCGCACTCAACGTGTAGTCCTCAATGGAACTGCATCTACATGGAGGGAAGTATGCAGTGGGGTACCCCAAGGCTCTGTTTTAGGCCCAGTACTCTTCAACATCTTCATCAATGACTTGGACGAGGGGATAGATGGGGAACTCATCAAATTTGCAGATGACACCAAGCTGGCAGGAATAGCCAACACTCCAGAAGATAGGCT
>QLTV01000787.1:354631-383139 GCA_003457575.1 Thermophis baileyi
CAAAGCTGAATATAAATCTAAAAACTAAAAAGGACTATTTCTGGATAGTCAACACATCTGGGTCTTTGATCAGGGGTGAAATCCAGCAGCTTCTGACAGGTTCTGGAGAACCGTTAGTTGAAATTTTGAATAGTTTGGAGAACCGGCAAATACCACCTCTGGCAGGCCCCAGAATGGGGTGGAAATGGAGATTTTGCAATATCCTTCACCCAGGAGTGGGGAGGGAATGGGGATTTTGCAGTATCCTTCCCCTGGAGTGGGGTGGGAATGGAGATTTTGCAATATCCTTCCCCTGGAGTGGGGTGGGAATGGAGATTTTGCAGTATCCTTCTCCTGCCACGCCCACCAAGCCACAACCACCAAGCCATAGCATGCCCACCAAGCCACGCCCACAGAACTGGTAGTAAAAAAAATTGGATTTCACCACTGCTCCAAGGTCCCTTCCAACTCTGTTATTCTGTTCTGTTCTGTTCTGGGTATGAGCTCCATATCCAAATTGTTTGCAGGGTTCCACAGCAAGAACAGCACTGCAGAAAACCCAGCAAAATGGACAAATCTACCATCTATTACCATTGATCTGCAGGATAAATATATCAACTTCCTGAATACAGGTTACCTACCTTGTATATGGGATAGGTTAGATTTAAGTGGTGACAATAAGGAGAATAATTTTTGTTAAGTTCAAATGTTTTATTGGCAAATAAAAATTAAAATAACATATATTACTGAAGAACCTTTCTTTTAAATGTCTTTATTTAACTTGTTACATTTGAGATTAATATGTGGGGACCCTGGGTAATCTAAATCAAAACAAAAACAGTAACTGCTATTCAGGGCTCGGCAATGTTTTGGCCAAGTTGCTAGCAGAGATCTCCTTAAAAGCATATTCAGTCCCACCTAGCTGAATATTCTGCAAATGTAGGTATTGGGCAGTAAGCCAATTTCAGCTCAGGTATTTCTAACCTGTGGTGTCACATAACCTTATCTCAAACACTTAATCAGTTTCTCTCCTCTCATATTGAAATACAGAGACAGATTCTTATATCATGGCCCAACAATAAGATTGAGATGTTTATGATTTACTGGAGACAGGTCGTCTACAAGCACAGGTGATCTGTTCCATTGCAGACAAACTAAAGGGCCATTCACAGTTAATTGTGTTGATTCAGCACCAGAATATATATATATTCAAGAAAAGATATGTCCACCATGAGGTAGGTACAGCATATTACAAAGGCCTAATGAAGAAGAAACAGGACAAGCAATGTAGTTCTTTTTCTTCCTAATATTTCAGTCCTTTTTCAGATATAATCCAACACTTCCTCATAGTTCCCCTATCCTATGAAATATGATAATGTAAGTCAAACTCCCACCTCTTTCAAGCATGATCTTGCAATAGGAAAAGTAAATATTGCTAGAAAAGTTGAATAGCCAGTCAACATAGTGAGTTTTAATGTGGGCATCTAAGATATGGTTCTGAGTTAATTTGAAAAAGGGCAAAACTAATTATTTAAAATGTAAAAAGGTGAATACAGCAAGCTTAGTACAGTATAAGGAATGATTGGTGTGGTCATTATAATTGGCTGATGCTCTCGTTTGTGGGTATTAACTTGTGAAATAATTTTCAAATCAGCTGTTAAGTAAGATCTATTTTTTTTCATTTTTACAAGCTTTTTCAAATTCCAGTATTTCAAGACACCAAGTTTTTTTTTTAAAATCATATCAGATTCAATATGTTTACTGATGAAAATGAGGTAAACAATTCTATATGTATCATGCTTTTCTGTCAAGAGGACAGATAATGCTTTATGTCCATAGTCAAAAATATGTGTTTATAAGAGCTGGAGAAAATATTTCATGCCAACAATGTAAAAGATAATGTTTTTATAGATCGTTGTATACTCCAAAGAAGTTGTTCAACATTTGAACAGTGTTTCATAATCATGCATACTCTTATTTTGGCTATCAAAAAGTCTTCTCCATGTATTTTAGCAATTAAACTATAATATTTATCTATAATGTTTTAGTAGGTTTCTTTTTGTATTTTTTAAAGAACAAACCGTGGACATTTTAGCGCTTTAGTTCAGAGTTTTAAATTATTAGTAAACAATTTAATATATTTAGATGTAATCTAATGTTTTGTAAGGCTAATTTCTAATCAAAGATATACTGAATGCTAACTGTAAAATCTTGGTAACTCCTCTGTCCACTTATAAATACCATATTTCTCCCTTTACTTGTTTGTTCAATCTTTTTGCTCTGTTTTAGAAATGATTATTTTTTTAAAAGCAATGTAAAAGAAAAAAAACACTCAGAGGCTCACTCACCCTCTCGGTCTTCAAAGATTTACAAAACACCAGCAGAGTCAGGCCCAAATGCATGGGGGGGGGGAGGACGAGGGTGTTGCTACTGCTGCTATACATGCTATCTTTGCAAGCTAGTTTCGCCAGATGAACTTTTTCAGCTAGTATATTCACTTTTATCTTCTTAGTTAATCCAGCCATCTCATTGTTAAATAATGGTTGTGCAGGCCAATACAGCTAAAACATTATTTTCAATTGTAACTAAAAATAATCTCAAATACGTGGCAGCCTGTAGCTGTGCACAATGGGTGTGGAATTAAGACTCACATAAAGCAGTATACTCTTATTAAAACAGCTCATTTACCTAGAACTTTATCAGGAGAATCATATTTCATGCAAACTGTAGGTAGCTACCTCAATATTGATAAATATTAATAACAATAATAATTTATTAAATGTATATGTCACTGACTCCAACTTTGAATGGTTTAAATTGTTAAAACATTTAAAAACAAGGAACAATACAATTCATTTATTCTGATTAAGCCAGTTCTCACCTGTGGATATTAGAGGATGCATTGGGGGGGGGGAGTAACCAATCCATCCATCCATCCATCCATCCATCCATCCATCCATCCATCCATCCATGAATAATTATTAGTATAACTAAGTTATAATTAGTTATACTAATTATAGTAATGTACCGTATATAGGAGACTGTGAGTTCGATCCTAGGTAGAGGCAAATATTTCTCTCTCTGGGCATGATGATAATTTATCTGCTGAATATAACTCTGCATTGGCGACAGGAAGGGCATCCAGCCAGTAAACACTCAGCTCCATTCAGTTGCCCAGACTCCACACCGCAAGGGATTATGGGGTCATGACAATGATAACTAAGTTATAATGTTTGCTTGAAATGTGAACAGTTATGTACACTACTGACACTAATCTGATTGTGATGGGGAGAATTTGACTGAATAAATAAATAAATTTATATGGTGATGTTTATATACTTCTTGCTTTTCCAGTTATCATTCAAAGCAGTTTGCAACAAAATCTATTTATCAAATCCTCTCTAAAGTAAACCTGTTCTTTCTTAAAAGTAAATTAAAAAAACTAATTGCCCCAATCTGTACTTCCATTATATTGCATTTATTCTTGTCTAATATGATTCCTAGCTATTGACTTACGCTGGTGAATATTCTTTGTGTGAAGAAGAACCTTTATAGGAAGGAGATGCTCAGCTTTGTAAGGATGGTTACAAGGAAGCTCTGTAAGCTTTAAAAAGAGGACTGGCAGAGTACTTTCCACTCAATTCCAAACAAGTGCTTCAGAGCATGCAAAAGCACAAGCATAGCACCTGCCTCCATCTCATTAAAGCAGCAGTGTCTTCTCACAGAACCGTGGGACAATTTGGGGAAAATACAGTGCCACATTAAAGAACTATGCAGAGGCATTACATTCCTGCCTTGTGTACCCTATAATGCAACTTTTGGAAACAGAAACTAAAGCGCTATACCACTGTATTTAAATTTTTAAAAAACAGAAACTTGAATTGTTCCCAGCAGTAACCATTGCAGCAGCATCAGAACAATTATACAATTATAATCACTCATTCAACACTGCTTTTACATGGAGAAGGAGCAGACAGAGCAAAGAGAAAGAAGAAAAAAAGACAGGGAACCAAGCTTTACAAAAGCATAATCATATTAAACTCTGGAGAGGAAAAAAAAAAAGAGAAGAAATAGAAGCTAAAGAGCATTTTGCTTGCAAATTTGTATCGTTTTTAGCAGAGAATTATCTCCAAGGCATTTTGTAGCTGGGAAATAGAAGGGGGGGGGGGGAAATAAGGTAGGTAGTTAACCAAGTGGAATCATGGGCTGCCAGCCAAAAGCAGCTCAGGTATTACAGCTAGGTATTTAAATTACTTAATCAAATCCCAAGGCCCTTATTCTGCAAACTGATTAGGTAGTTGCTGGCATCACACCCTGACAAATGGCATGGTGGGTTTTTTTTCCACTCTGGTGCCAGGAGGTCTATGGGCTGAAGAGGCTCTGTGACACAGGCAGCACAAAGAGGGAAAGCACAAGCAGACAGGTTGGGAGCCACAATCTAGGTTTCATCTACCTCGGTGGATTTCTCGTATTACACACAATGCATACTTTACATTTTACAAGACCAAGGAAATGAAGGAAAATATATCTTTCACCAAATAAGACATCAGCCCCTTAATAACTGAAATGACTGATATTTTTAGATGGAGGTCTAGTTTAACTTACTTACATTAAGAGTCTAATCTCTTCTGAACAATGACTGTGTAAGCTTGAATAAATAGTAAGAAATCTGTTCCATTAATTAAGTGCTGCCTGTACTACTCGGATTTGTAACAAATGTTAATAGATTTCTCTCCCTTTTCTCTGTTGGACAATTACTTTATTTTGCCAACTTGCTAATGGATTAAATTGAAAAGGTCCGTGTGTTTAAAAAGAAAGAGATTGTGTGTGAGAAAGAGAAGACATTAGCTTCAAAGTTACAATAGGCAAGTGGCCCAGTGGCCCACTTTGCTCAGAAATACGTGTGCGTGTGTGTGTGTGTGTGTGTGTGTGTGTGTGTGTGTGTGTGTGTGTGTGTGTGTGTGTATCTAATGGGTAGCACTCTAGGGCCAAGGGAAGAACAGGTTTAACTAATTCAATTTGTGCCATCCATCACCTACATTTCACTTAACAAGTTTATCCTAGTGTTCCCCATTCTTTTATTAACTAGATATAAAAACAAAAAGAATACACAAAATTATAAAAGAAGGAAAAAGTAATTTTATTCTAGCTTTATGCCATAAATTGTTTATACATAGATAGAAGTGTAAACACCTGTCACTCCAAACATCAACCTACTTGCTCATGGTCTGCTCACTTATAATGTTTTCCTCAGATTAGTTGTGTATTAGCTTTGAACTAATTTGCAAACACAAATATACTTATAAATTGAAGTAATATTTATGTTTCCTACAAGCCATCATTTATATTTTGCAACGATCCTCCTACTGTTGCATTTTATCCAAAGCAACTAAACACAATGGCTTTGTGCCGTAAATACCATTTGTAGTTTGAACATCTGAAAGTAGAAGAACCCACCTAAGATACCGATTAGTATATATTATTACATAGTCTATTTCAGTATAAGCTTTACTTATTTCAATGGGAAAAGCAAACCTCCACAAAAAAAAAAGAAATAATTCCAATCAGGGGATTAATGTAAGAAAATAGTTCAAGTTGCATAACTTTTTCCCAATACCAGCAAACTAAATTTAGTTCAACAGTTAATTTCTTCTCTGAAAATCAGTTGAAGCATAGATTTTTATAGTGGCAATTCCAATTTTCTTCTCTAGCTTGACTGTACAACTGAACATAAACATATGCAATCAGTAATTTGGTATTCAAATAACACACAACAAAGAATAGGCTTTTATTTCTTCAGGGGAACAAACTGAAAGAAAGGCAGAGGTTGCTTTTAATAATTTTACTGTTCTACCTGCTACAACCTACTGCCAATTTGTTCATATCTTCCTAATCAAGTCTAGAAGAAAAATCCAACAGCAGCTAATATTGGGCATCAGTTGAGTCTTGATACTTTAATGGGCAGGGAACCTTTTGTCCAGAATTTAAACATGTGCGCAAGTGTATACACAAACACACTCACACACAAAGTTTATTTAAGCAAATAGGTTTTATCTGTAACATGGGGAAGGCAATCTTTTGGCAATCAGGGACCACACTACGTTATCTTGTTCAGCTTCTGGAGATCACTGATAACATCGGAAAAGGCTATAACTGAACTTTTTATTGGGGGGGAGGGGGTTCTTACTGTCGCAGAAAGGAAGAATCGGAGAATTGAGTTTTATGAGCACATTCCCAATTGCTTAAATAGGATGCAAAGCTACTTTTTAAAAAGTAGCTTGTAAGGTTTGTGACTTGCCAAGTGCCTGATGACTCATTATAATTTGGGACTCTTACACAACCGATGGCCAGCTGCAAAACACTTATACCCATCAAGGGATAGCCTAGCCATCCAACTGAAGAGCAACTGGGCTGCGCATGCTTCAAAACTGATTTGAAAGCGGTGTTTTGCAATGCCTGCAAGTGGGAGCAGTGCTGTAGATGCATTTTTTCCCCAGCCTCTTGTAGAGTCCTGAGAAAAAGAGTGTTGGTGTGGGTGAGGATTAACATATACAACTGAATTCTAAAGAAAACTGTTAGAAAAACAGGTCTGTGCATTGGCCATATCATGTATCGGAGAATAAAAAACACTATTTTTAAATCTGATAATTCAGATTCAATGCTATTCATTTAAGAAAGGGTTTTCCATATCGAATGACTCCAAGCCAGTGTGTAAGTAGAAAATTCCATGAACTTTGTTGCATTCATACACCCCACTTATAGAAACAACCAAACGATATGTGGAACTGTAGAAAACCAACAAAAGAACCAAGTTGTAAATTGCAAAATGCAAATGGTGGACAGATGTATGAACCAAAAGAGGAAACAGAGATAAAACTATTAATACAGATGGGGATGCTATTTTTTAACCATTTATCTTGAAAAGCTGCATGTGTAAATTACAGCTTTTTTTTGTACAGAGCACTTATGTTCAATCTTGATGATTTGTTGAAAAACCACAGAATCTATTGAAAGATGATCTAGTCCATCTCCTTCTTTCTTGTTTAACATTCGGCATTATCAAATGTCACCTAAGCTTTTCTTGAAAACCTCTAGTTTCTTTATGATCTATTTATATTCAGCTTATTAAACTGGTGTTCACATGATCTACAGATGCTAGTTTGCCACAGCAAAACAACACTGAAGACATGGACTGCAGGACAGATGTGCAAAATGTTCAAACTCAATGGCCCATGACTGAAAATGGGATAGAGCATGCTTTCTTCCGTATGTTTCATTCCATTTCCAAAATAGCCATTTCAAGCACTTCAAAATCCAAGCATTTTGAAATTTAAATGCACATTTTTCTTCACTAATGCTACTCTCTCAAATGAGATCTGCTTGCTTATTTGAAAATTTTAATTTTTCCAGTTAGGTGATATGTATGTATTACTACTCCCATTGCATACTAGTTATGCAAATATTTTCTTTTTCCTTTGCTTTTAAGCTTTTCTGCTGCTTCTCCCCCCAGTTTAGGGCTAGCTGCATCTATCCTAGTCCCCTATTTAAAGGCCTCTTCCAGAATAAACTAGGCTATGGCTAAATTTAGGCTAGACCATGACTAGGAAAGGTAGTGAAACTGTTAGAGAAAAGTAAGGTAAAGGCCTACTAGCTAATAGTGGAAGGGTAACTTCTGTAGAAAGTTACCGTATTTTTCGGAGTATAAGATGCACTTTTCCCCCCTAAAAGAGGGTGGAAATGTTGGTGCATCTTATACACCGAATACAGCCATTTTTGGCCTCACGAAGCCCCATCTCACATGAAAACGGGTGCGCAGAGGGTTTGGGAGGTCTGCAGAGTGCTCCTGGGGGCTGGGGGAGGGCAAAAACTTTTTTTCTTACTTACCTCTTCGAAATCTTGGTGCATCTTATACACCAGTGCGTCTTATAGTCCGAAAAATACGATAAATTGTAGAAATATTTCTACTTGTCCTGCAAAAGCAGTGAGGTGTAATCCGGCAATGCGGTAAAATGAAGCTGAGGCAGGGCCCACAGCTGAGAAAGCAGGACTCTTCTCTACCTAAAGAGAAGTGATTGGGCTCCTTTTCATTTAGTCAGCCTACTCCTATCTAGGACCTAAGAGTAACGGAAAAGAGCTGATCTCTTTTAAATCTGAATCCAATGGATAGTAGACCCAGAACAATCAGCAGATAACCCATCACTATTAACTGACATGTTGTGGACCTAAGAGCAGCATATTATGGGAACACTACACACTGTACTTTAAAGAGCCATGTTATTTGCCAACAACTACTATAATATATTTGACAACCTGGAGAGCCTGGAGAGCACCTGCCTATAAAGTCGCCAAGAGTTCGACAGACTGAACAGTTAAAACTAACTAATTATAATATATATAAGTAGTAAGGAAAGAACAGTAGGAATCTTTCAGCAGCAAGGTGCATACTCTCAGGTGGAATAAACTGCCTGCACAATGGTTGAACCAGGCTGAGAATCAGCTGCCTTGTCAACTATTCTTTTAGGATGTCCTCATTCATTAGAACTCCACCTCCCTACAGTTTAAACACCTGCTTGAAAGCAAATAACCATGCATGGCACAACAAGACATGTGACTGCATATCTTCTTGATCCTTGAGACAAGAATTCAGGACCAAGGCAATTCTTGTGTCTGACCCATTTTTGTCATGAGAAACTTATTTATTTATTTATTAAATTTGTATGCCGCCCAATTTTTTTTATTATTATTTTTATTTATTAGTTGTTTAAACTTCTTCAGTTGCATAGTGAGCTGCACTGAGTCAGGTTTTGCCCTTGGTTCTTTTTTTACAGGAAAATTCCAACTTCTACAAGAATAATTTTGATATATGTACACTAGCTGCAAAAAAAATGCTACTTATCCCTATGTTGATTAAAATTGACATGTACCAGCTTTGTGCAGTGCTATTCATTCTATTAATTGTAGTAACAGGGACAAGTGTACCCTGATCTCTGTAAAAGCCCTGGAGTCCACCACATATAGGTCTTAGGTCTTTATCACAATATGGCATGTTGCAGAGATAAATAATTAGAGGTGAAATGAATCTTGTTTCCCTGCCCTCAATCCTCATGAATAAGACCGGAGTCCAGGAAAGAATAAAAGTAATATATTTGCATAACAAAAATAAGAACATCTAAGTCTGTGTCTACATGGTGAAGAACAAAGAGAACAAAGGAAAGATTAACACATGCGCAGTACAGGTATCACATGAGAACTTCATATCAGTATACAGTGTCATTTCAGAATAAGAGTCCTGCTGACAAATTAAAATGAATGTAGTGACATGGCAATCTGCCACAATGCAGTCTTCTTTACCTTAACTACTTACAACCACTATGCATGGCTGAAATGAGGCCACTGTTCTTTCTAGCTTAGATCTGCTCAACAGTGTAAAAAATAAATCAATCTAAAGGCCACTCTTAATTCGCTGCCAGTCTCCGTATGTGTGTTATCTGACTCGTTTCTGGAATACAAACTTGTAATACTTAAAGTACTAGAGGTCCATGAAGACTGTCACTATCTGTTGCTATTGTAACTGGGATGCCCAATTAACTTCTTTTGTATACCTTGGCTGGAAGAACTCTGTCAAAAGCAGCTTCTTGCTTCCCATCTCCATTTACACATGACAGGAAACAAACTAAAGAGCATAAAACTCATTAATAAGTAATGATTATATGAGGCAATTGTATTGCATTTCAAATGGGAAAATGGACTTTCATTTTTCTCTCTCTACCTAGGAGCAGTAAAACTGATCACCCCCATCACCCCCAAGGAAAATGTTAGACAACATCTCTTCATTTATTCATTTATAATAGAGCATTCACCACAATTTTCCACAATATATATGATTTCCAGTCATAAATGACTATACTAAGCCTAGAAAATATGAAACTATAACTACAGTAAGTGGGAATATTCATTCTATTCCTGAAGAGATAGAGCAAATGCTAAAAAACCAGAAAAACTTTCATTTAGGATATCTTAATTCAAAAATACCTGTTACTTAGCATAACTGTAACTCAAGGTTGGGGAAGGTATAGTTATTGATATGTTACAGGACTCCAAATCTCATCGTCCTGAACTACCAATGACTGTCATGTCCAATCATATTAGGAAGGCTACAGAGTCCACATCCTTCTCTTAAGGATTCAGAATCATCCACCAGTTTTGGAATCCAACTATTATAACATTAGATACGGACCTCATTTAGATGTTGGAAAAATTCTGAAGGACTTAAAATTCTAATGAATATTCTATTATGATTCAGGTACTGATTCTGTTCAGGTATCAAATTTCATAATTTCAATAACTCAAAGACAGATTGTTGATCTCCATCCATCAATGAATGAACGTGAACTATATATTGGTATATATTACAACACAGTTATCTAACCCAGAGAGGTTTAGAACTGGAAGAGTTTTTTTCTCAATTCACTGTCAGCATTTAATCTGAGCTTTTCCCAAGCAGTGGAGAAGGATTTTCCCCATTTGCCTTTTTGTTAAGATAAAAAATGGGAACTATCATTCCCAGCCTGAGAAATTCAGTATCTAAACTCAGTATCTAAATTTAGTGTTGTGAGTATATAATTTAGTGTCTGGATCTTTGATATATTTTTACCTCAGATTCAAGTCATGTTTTTTAAATAAATCATAATATTTAGATACTGCAAATATCAACTTCTTGCTGTATTTTGATGAAAAACATTTACACATGTTTAAAATAAATTTGAGACTGCTTCAGGATTGATTTTGGGATGTACATATATTAGGAGTACTAAAACATTGCTGCAATATTAAGAGTCTTATAAGAATAGCTTAAATTCTGAAGGTTGCCTTTATGCGAGTGACAATAAGGAAAGAAAAGGATGGCACCTTGTATAATACCTCACTCTGTGGAAGTTGTAGGGGCATTAATAGTACTTATGCGCTTCTTACTAAGCGTGATATAGATACAGAATAAAACAATTGAAACATAATATATTAAGAAATATAATGCTGATAGATGCTAATGCCACAACTTGAGGATTTTTTGTTGTTATTCCAGAACAAAAAAAAAACATTTTAATACTCAACAACACAAGGTAATATCGCTATTGTTATTACTGTGTGGGTATTAATTCATCTTAGCTATAATGGGTATGCAAAACAATGTATCACTTTATTTTAAATTACAGTAATAGCTGGTAATATATATCTGAAAAGGCATCTCTGAAAGTCTTTCACAAATTTAAAAAGCAGACAGAACTCACAGAGAAGTCCTGTGCAATGATCAGCTTCCTCCACTCCAGCTGAAGACAATGAGAGTTTTTCCTCCGTTGTGTGTGTGTTGTCTGTGTGTGTCTGTGTGTCCATATCTATGTATCTGTCTGACAATGAGGCATCTGCATGTACCGTGTTTCCCTGAAAATAAGACCCTGTCTTATATTTTTTTGAACCCTGAAATAAGCACTTGGCCTTATTGCCATGCACTCAAAAGCTCGATTGGGCTTATTATCAGCCGATGTCTTATTTTGGGGGAAACAGGGTATATAGAATGTGTATCTACACAAGCAAGAGGCCATATTCCAAAAAAGCAGAACTAGGAAAAATCATATTAGCCTTATAGAGTTAATAGCTACTAATTAAAATTACTGTCTATAAGAGTCCCATTTGTAAAATATATTGTCACCCATCTGTGTTTGTGTGTGTGTGTGTGTGTGTGTACACACACAAACATAATTATCTCTTCTGCACAAACCTTATCTGTCAGACACAAATGCAGGTACCTTCTTTTGTCCTTCCAAAAAAAAACAGAGAAGGAAGAAATAATATGGTGAAGGATAGCTGCACTTGGAAGGGAAAGGAAGAAAAGCATGAAGCATAATGAGAAATGGGTATGATTACTTTCTCCACCATAAATCCACATAGCCAGACTAGGTAAGAAATCTGAAAAAAATCTTAAAGGCAATGGCAAAATTTCCATATTGTTGCCAATACTGTATGCAGTCTAGGAAAATACTGTATTGGCTTAAGCTGAAGGAGAGAGATGCTTTTCCACAAGATTCCGTCTTGGGCCCAGTACTCTTCAATATCTTCATAAATGACTTAGATGAGGTAATAGAAGGGGAACTCATTAAATTTGTAGATGATACTAAGCTGGCAGGAATAGCTAACACCCTAGAAGATAGGCTCAAGATCCAGATGGATCTTGACAGACTTGAACACTGGGCCCTATCTAACAAAATGAAATTCAATGTAGAGAAAAGTAAAGTCTTACACTTAGGCAAGAAAAACCAAAAACACACATATACTGTAGACTGGGTGAAACCAGGCTTAATAGCAGTAACTGTGAGACACCAAACTGGCTCTAAATATTTTACATAAACGGTTAACAAAACAAATCTTTTTTGAAACAACTTTGAAAAATTGGGAGAGAGACAAACAAACAAAACAAGAAATGAAAAAGAAATCTACTTTAGACTCATCATTAAGTAAGTATAACTTTGTCTTCATTAAGTATAACTTTGTCTTCAGCCAGCAGTGTGATACAGAAGGATTCAATCAAGATCACGTGAGGTACTAATACCACTCTATAAAGCCTTGGTAAGACAACCTAGAATACTGCATCCTAGAATACTGCATCCAGTTTTGGTCACCACACTATAAAAAAGATGTTGAGACTCTAGAAAGAATGCAGAGTAGAGCAACAAAGATGATTAGGGGACTGGAGGCTAAAACATACAATGAACGGTTGCAGGAACTGGGCATAGCTAGTCTAGTGAAGAGAAGTACCAGGGGTGACCAGGGGTGACATGATAGCAGTGTCCCAATATTTGAGGGGCTGTCACAGAGAGCAAGGGGTCAACCTATTTTCCAAAGCACCTGAAGGCCAGACAAAGAATAATGGATGGAAAGTGATCAACCTAGAAATAAGGAGAAATTTTCTGACAGTGAGAATAATCAACCAATGAAACTGCTTGCCTTCAGAAGTTGTGGGTGCTTCATCACTGGAAACTTTCAAGAAGAGACTGGACAGCCATCTGTCAGAAATGATATAGTGTCTCCTGCTTGAGCAGGGAGTTGGAGTAGATGACCTACAAGGTTCCTTATAGAGTATATATTTGACAGGGTATGGTGATAGATGTAGGATTAGTTTTTGAAATTAAGCATGCTGTCCCGAGACATTCTTCTGAAATTTTCATTCCAAAATCTCAACAATCAAAGGCAATATTGTACTCATTTTTTTAAAAGTATCTTCTTGGATCTTTGAAAACAGGTGCAGAGGTTGATCTTGGTTTTGTCTTTAAAAATACAGAAAATTATCTGAGCATTTATTCTTATACCTCAAAACAACCTTACATGTTTTTCTAGTTTATGTGCGCATATCTGTGAGTGTGAAGTTGGAGTTCCTTTTTTAATTTCAGCCAGTTGACCTGAATAGGTACACATAACTTTCATTCCAATGCCATTCAAACACAAAAGGAAGAATTGTATCCTGAATGAATGGCTACCAAATTTCATTCCAGTATCTCAATGTTCGACAGAGTTATCAGATGACAAGCTGACAAATGCAAAGCGGAATAGACAGTAGTTAAACCAAGAGCCTTATTTTTCTTTGTCAAATATGACTAAGTCAATAGTAAATTAGAGGAGCTTAGGGGCAAGGCAAAAAAGATATTAAAACAATGTTTGCTTGAAAATTTATGAAAACAAAATGTGAAATAGCACCAAAAGAAATGTGTTTAAAAATCACAAAGCTGCTAGAAAAGAAAGCGTGAAAGATTTTCCTCTGCTTAGAAGGAATATGAGAGAAAGCTATTTCTATTTTTGTCTACATCAAGTTATATGAGCTGAATAGGATTTTGTTGTTGTTGGAGAGGAAAGAACAAGGACTTGTTTTAAAATGTCTTTACAGCAGAAGTAGATGTAGCTATTGTTATTAGTTTATAAAAGACAGTCTCTTAGAAAAAACATTTTTAGTAATTAAAATTACACTTCACATACTGTATGCCTAACTCAATATAAGTCCTGATGCCTTGCTAAGCAGAAAATTAAAGAAAAATCTGTTATATATTCTACACATCTTATATAATGTCCTATACAGGTCTACTTTAATATTATGGCTAGTATAGAATCTACTCTAAGTTTCTGACAGAACCTGTTTGAGAGCAAGAACAAAAGAACAGGTAGATTCAGGCTGAAGTTGTCTGGCGTATCCTCACATGAAGAAGGGATATAACTCTTTCAAGCACCCTGCCAATTTTAAACAATAGTACTTTCTGGTAGTCCTGAAATGCACATTTGTATCTTGGCTTTCAGTGCTAGCAATCCAGAAAGAATGCAAGAAAACAAAACTGTTTCCCAAAGTCCTGTTTCTGGTGCCATAATTAGTGTAATCAAACAATTCCACAAATTACTTCCAATTGCTGGCGTCACTTTCATGTGCAAAGCCAGACGTTCAAAAAAAGGGACCTTCTTTCCCTAAACCTTTTCAGTGAGAACAAATCTTTGTTAAACAGTTTAGGATAATTTGTACTGTAACAGGTCCCCAGGCACTCTTGACACAATTTCAATTGCCATCTAATGTTTCTGTGTAATTGAAAGGCAGCAACTAGTACTTAAATAATTACAACACTAAACAGTTCAGAAGGGTCAGTTCAGAAGTTCTCACAACCAAAATAGAAAATTTTGGGGAAAGTAATTTTACAGGAGTTTAACAGCCGATAATGTAATATCCTTCTTTTCAATTAAATCCTCTACTTTCATCTACTGCACATAACAGAGTTTAAGTTTCAAAGCTAAAGGAGCCTGAAGACTATAAACATGTAAAAGTTTACTAATACACTGTTTCTGCTTGGCTCAAACAATGCAAAGCAGCAGTGAGCAAAAAGATTCTTTCTTCCTGATACCGTAAAAATTTTTTATGGAGAGAAATTTATTTGAATAAGAGTTGCCGTTAGCAACTATTATTCAAATACAGAACAACTATCCTGTACCCTACTTCTGGATTATACAAAGTGTATACAATGGGACTAAAGTAAAAAGATATAAGGCATATACACTTATGGCATCAATGGCACATTCGCCACCACCTCAGACTAATATTAGGACAGCATGGGCAGAGATACACTGTACAGCCAAACTAGCCTTGAGGCATTGTAGCTTAGTAACTCTGGTATCCATTCATCTTTCACAGCCATCAAAATTATTTTCATTCTTTCAAGTATCATAATGCTTTGACAACTGTTACTAATAGTATATCATTTCCAGCAGAAGTCATTATTCCAACATTGCTATCCCTCACCTGCTTAGCAACTGTTTCTATAGCATATACTGTAGATACACATTTTGCTAATCCTTCAGATTAAAAAGCTAGGGCTACGCGCACTTTGAAAATAATTCAGAACTGCTTTGGACCTCACACAAGCAGGAGGCACCTCTCTTCCTTTCATTAAAACCACCCACCATTTTGCAAGTTTCTATGCAAGCCTGAAAAAAGGATGTAGAGTACACTCAGTTAATACAACTCATAAAGCAACTGCTTCTTTTTCAGTCTCATGTGAGAGTCTGAAATGCAACTTTAAAGTGAAAGGCCACCAATGGTGAAAAATGGTTTCCCTAAACATAAGCAGCTATAGCCATAAATGTGCCTATAACCTTCAGTGAGTTTGTGTGTGTAAGTACTCCTAGTTGGTGGATGCCAGGAATAAAATGTTAGCTTACAATTCATTCACCACTACATCAATCCAACAATACACAGTCTCCTGCAAAGCTCT
This sequence comes from Thermophis baileyi, assembly GCA_003457575.1. Lineage (NCBI taxonomy): Eukaryota > Metazoa > Chordata > Lepidosauria > Squamata > Dipsadidae > Thermophis > Thermophis baileyi. Next base: position 370,402 of record QLTV01000787.1, read on the forward strand.
GACCAACCAGGAGGAAAGGATTTAAAACACAACTAGCAAAGCTCAAAGACGCTGTGAAGACTAACAGGCTCAATGACTTCGCAGATAACTGAGCACAACGGGGTCTGTCAGTTCTATGGGATCTGTAGAAATGAAATCCAAATTCCAAGTGCCTAAAATAATCTTTTTGGACTTCTTCTGTAACAGTTCCTCTGGCCCCTCTTTACCCAGAAAGTTACCTTAAAAAGTGCCAACTATCTGCAGATGCAATAAATAATTATGTGTTGCCATTCTTATTGCCACAGTGATCCTTCATAAAGAGTCTTACTTTTACTAAGTTCTAGTATTCTCTGAGAGAAAGGACTGTGACTGATCTCCAACTGCCTGATAAGATGACAAAAGCAAAGGTTGCCTGGGTTGCCTGATGTTGATGACGACGACGATGACAATTTGTATGGCTGCCCACCTCATCAAAGTGATTCTGGGTGGGTTCACAAGTAAAGAATAAAGAAGAGTCAGAATAGTCATCATTTACTTTTGAAAGAAGAGACATAGACTGCCTTGAGTAGATGGAATGATATGTGCAGATCTAACATCAGAGTGTGACATGTTTCCTTTCTAAACTAGAGTTGTATTAGGCTTTTGCAAAGGTGGCCATTGACACAGAGAAATGGATCTGTGGAGACCTTTATCCTTTTAATATATAAAGTAATGCTATTTTCAGTAGATATTTACAACAGATATATACAACACTGTGTTTACCTGGTGTCAGGTTATCTACCAAGTCCAATAAGAGAGGTAGGTTATGGGTCCCATTTGCTACGTTCTTTCTGATGGGCCTAGGAGATTTTTTTTCTTTTGTGGCATCCACCCTTTGGAACATCATCCACCTGAGATGAGGTTACCCCAAACCTTTATGATCTTCTAAAAATCCCTCTTAAAAGTGTTTTTTTAACAGACCTGAGGATCCCCTGGCAACAAGAAGCCCGCATGATAGTTGCATCATATATAGCATTCTCTCTTGCAATCTTTTTTTTTAATGTTTGTTTAGCAGTTCTGTAGAATGTTTTAACTCTGTTTTATTGTATGCCACTCAGAATCACTTTGTATGAGATGGGCTGCCATATAAAATTCATTTGCTCATTCATTCATAAACAAACAAACAAATGGACTGGAATTTACTGCAGTGTGCTCAGCGTGGATTGACCTCCTCCTGGAACTGTTCTGCCAAATACTTTACTGCTTCTCTGCTCAGGAACTTCTTCCCAGTCTTTCCTCAGAGTCCAGAGCTTCTCCTCTGACAGTTGATCCTCTCCTTCCCCCTCTGGAGTCTTGAATGAAGCTGCCAGCCAGTTTTGTCCTTCTTGCTCTTGGGCCCGGTTGGAGCTCTTGCCCCTTTGGGTTTTCTCTTCTTCCAGGGAAGCTATCTCTGGACTGTTCTTCTTTCTTCTGGACCAGGATTTGACAACTGGTCTGCATACTTAACTTCTCTCTCCAACCTTTCTCTCCAGCCACTCCTCTCCTTTGCTCTCTCTTCAGAAGCTTTTTATCTCCTCTCCTTTGCTCTCTCTTCAAATTTTAGGTTAGATTAGCAGCATGTCCCCCAGCCACTGAGAAAGAGGGTATTGTCCCCCCTCCCCCCCAGGATTCTAATCCTTATCACCTATATATCAATCTTGACCAACGGGACTGCTGTTTAAAAATCTCATGGTCACAGTCCTAGCTTACAACCAGGTTATCTCATCAGCACTTGTGACAGCACAGCTGCTCTTCAAACCCAAAACCCAGCTTCTTTTCCCTTTTCCTTACTCCAATGGTTGGATCATTCCACCAGAACAGCAGCCATGCCAAGCCATTAAAACCGATATGCTACACCTAGAAAGACTTTGAATTTGCTGGAATCAGGGCGAGTATTGATAAGGAAGCCATGAGAGGAACAATTTCTAAGGTAAAATTGAAAATGGCACTAGCATTAATTGTTCAGGATGTGATTCCTAGTCCAAGAACTAGGATGCTGTAGCTTTTTATAATCAACAAATGGAATGCACAGATTTTCCAAATGTCATCCAAGGCATTTTGGTAAGGTATCCAGTATGTTGATAATGACTAAGATCACCACTGCTGGTTTATTATTATTACCGGTATAGTTGGTCACATTGTCAGCCAAATGTTTAGACTTGGTTTAGCCTTTTTATTCACCTAGCAAGTCTTTTCCAAGGATCTGGCAAAAGTAGATCTTGATGTTTGATGGTATTAAAGATACTGTTGCAGGATGTAAGCTGTTGCCTTTTGCAGTTGACTGATGGTGATTTTGTCAATGCCAATGGTATACAAGTTATGATTATGATTATTTCTAGGCATTTCATTAGAAAGGAAGAGATACTGGATAGAAGACTTTTATGTTATGAAAATTATGTGTAAACAAATGTGTAATTTGCTTTAAAAAGATAAGGCGATTAAATTTTTATCAGACTTGTACTCTCCCGTCACCACAACAAAGGGAATTAGGGAGAGAAAAGAAAGGGCTTTTCATTTGAATTGTGCTCTTAGCAGAGGTTCTCTACCACACAGCTGTAAAGCCACTCAATGTTCTCCAAATAGGCCCTTTGATTACATTTTATTCAACATGTTTTTATTTGGAGCATCCAGAGGGGGGGGGGAAGAGTGCTCTACATTTTGATGTCTTAATGTTCCTTAATACCTTCTTTAATTTATATTAAGCTTCTTAACTACAGTAAGGAATTCTTCAAAAACAATAGTGTAGAAATCTTTCACACTATGAAAATTGAAATTATAATATATTCATGGCTTTTGTCATTAAAAAAATCCCTTACTTTAAATAAAGACTGAAAGAAAAAAAAAAGTAATCCTAAAGAGTCTTGGAAATGCCTTGTTCCATATAAGTACACAAAAATTTAAACATAACTTCAGCGAAAGTATTGGGAAAGGACAATGTTTATGTAATAACACATTGAATACTGCAAAATTTTATGTTTCAAAATTCTATAAATTCCTTCTCTATATCTTTCTAGCCCAGTAAGGCTATTTAGCACCTGAAGTAGCTTCTTCACTTGCTGAAGTAATCTCACAAAATAGTTTTGCCTTCTGCGCCTCTATTCCTATTTTATGTTTTCATAACATAATGGCCTATTTATAACTTATGGAGCATGCCAACCCAAGAACATGCATATTGATGCTGGAATACTTAGCAACATATTCAATTCTTACTTTCAATTTCAGCCATTGTAATGTGATTAAGATTTTTGAAGTCATTTTTCCAAAATAAGTAGCCATGCACAACTATGTTCAGACAAAAAGCAACCTAAATCACATGCAACACAGGTAATGAAGCCTTTACCTTTCTACTGCATCTTGTCTACATATTGGAATTATCTAATTGTCTGCCAATTGTTTACTACAGGTATATTATAATAACAAAAATATTTATAGGTAATGTCTTCCTTGATTTGAGCAAAACTCCTAATGATAGCATGGACGTAAACATACTGTTTTCTAGGTCACAACATGGAAATGGTTTGGCAGGGCCTTCTTTAGTGTATGTGTATGTGTGTGTGTATGTGTGTGTGTGTGTGTGTGTAATAATTGAATATAGCTGCAACCCCAGGTTCTCCGACTTATCTTCCATCCAATAACCAGATATGATATTGTCTCATCTTTCTTTCAGCCAATTTAGTTAGGTGCTGCCACCTGCTATGAAAGAGTACGTATTTTTTTCACAAAAGTAAGTTCTGTATTTAACAAATTAAACAAGGGCTTACATTATGATAGGAATAATGTATGCACCTTTCTTCCATCATTTATTGAAGACACTAAACGTATTGTTGGGAAAATATATTTTAGTTATAATTATCAGTTTTAAAAGTGCTCACAGAACCTTAAGAGCACCCTACTGACTTGCCATAAAGGTAAGTATGCTTAGCAATTTTGAATTAAAATAGAAAGACTACCCCATTCTTACCTTTTGTTGTGGCCTATTTTAATATTTCAAATGTACCCTGCCTAAATTTGTATACTCTTTAACAGTAGTTAATCTTCAATTAAAATACTTAGAGCAGAAACTAAGATAACTGGTTTAAAGGGTAAAGGCTTATTGACAAGGAAAAAAGTATTTTTCATATTGCCTTTTTTAATTCTACATATTAAGAATGTCATTTTTGTGACTTAAAAATCTCCAGGAATAATGAAGGTTAACAAAGAAGTGAGGAGCAGTAATTTAAAAAGCTTCATATGTAGCATCCTGATTACTCTATCAGTCTTATTTCCATAACGAAGGGAGAAGTCACTGAACTGCCACTCGTCCTTTCTAGTGGCAAGAAAAGGGCAAAAAGGACAGTGTGTTCCTCAAAAATCATTCTTTATTCTAGAAGTAGTAGTTGCCTGCCTCTACGCGACAATAGTATATGAGGCTTGGTATCTAGGACTTCTAAACTATACAGAAAGTTCCAGCTCTGATAGACCTCACACATAAACTTACTGTAGTTCAAAAATGACCAAGTTCAAAAGTTTATCCTCCCTTTTTGCTGAAAGAATTTAGGATATGGTTAGGCATACCACACACAATCTTTTGGATTATGGAACCTCAGATCTATATCCGGACATCCAGCATTTAATACTTCTCCATTGTGGCACCCATTCCAATTTTGTGAAAGATTCCATTATCTATTTGACTACTTCCATTAACGACACATAGAACTTGTGGAAGAAACAGTAAAACAGACATGGAAAAAATTCCACATGGATACATCCTTAATTTACCAGTTATGATAATTTAAGTATCATTGGACATTAGATATATTGGACATATAAGCTATATACCTATAGTGAAAGAAAGCATACCACAATTACAATGAAGCTCAAATAACTAAGGGACTTGCACTAGACTAGTGAATAGAGAGATAACCTCCTCATATACACTGAACTGAATCTCAAGATTTTTTTACATAAATTCTTCTCCAGTATGGTGAAAGTTTAACAATGAAATGGTGGCCTCTGAACTGTGAAACATCCATCCTAAAGAGTTACTTGCCACTTCGAATTACTTCAGCAGCAGGCAGACTTATTCCTTAACTCATTTTCAGTGTTTATGTAATGCTACCATTATGTATCTATAGTGAGTTTACAAATGAGAACATAAAAATATTAATATTACAGCAAATCTCAAAAACAATAACTTTAAATAGTATTATACTAATATTATAATAGTATTTTTATTTACAGATATTATAGAACCAGCCAGAGATCGGTTCCTTTAATGCTCCTGCAAGAGCCTAAAAATATCATTTTATTTCTGAAAATATTTAGTGTTTAATTCATTTTAGTTTCATACCTTTATTTTTGAGTTTTAGTCTATCTTATAATTCACTGCAAATTTTAAGCTATTTTGATAATTTCCTGTTAAGAACAGCATAGAAGTGTGGCTGTATTAAATAAACAAAAATTTGGCCATTGTTCATAATACAGCATAAACTCAGTAAAAACATTAATTATTAGGCTTGAAATCGTTTAGTCTATTATATAGCAAAGTGATATTTTACTACCTCAAATATAAAATTAAACAGATAATACAATTAGTTATAGAATGTGAAGTATAATAAGTTGCCTTAAAACCAACAAAATGGTACAGGAAAGAAAGTTGTTTAACAAAATGGCCCATACATTAGCAACTAAACAAATAGCAATTAAGACACTAGCTGGTATCCTGGGAAAAAGCAATCTGCACAAAGACACTACAGAAGACAAATCTATGAAAACCAGACAATTTGATTGATGTTAAAAAAAAATGCAAGAAAAAAATGCAAGTCTTGACCCTCATAAGTCTGGGCCATACAGAATAATGTTATTGATCATTAATGTCTATGGCATCTTAGCTCTGTGAAATAAGTTTCAAAAGGAAACATTTTACTTCTGTCAATACTACAAATGAATTATTTGCTTTTAAGCAATAGGATGATTTTATGTACTTGCAAACTGGGGGGGGGGGAACAATTTTTTAAAAATAATCAAGTGCTGTTCTAGCTATGATAATGACCAACATGAAGAACTGTATTCATGGAAATACTTTTGGGCACCAAGACTTCAGAATAACTATGGGCTGGACATATCCAGATAACTACTATCATCTGCTTGTGTGTGTGTGTGTGTGTGTGTGTACCATGAGTTCATCAAGTGCTTATGACCAAGTTCCTGTTTACCATCATTAGTTATCCATCAGTAAAGTAGGCAGTAATAATGTCTTACTAAGTAGAATACATTGATTATTATAAATAAAGCAGTCTCTCATCTTGATATGAGGAACAAATTTGTTCTTCTATGGTTACTACCTCAGATTGTGTGGCTATAGTAGCTCTATTATGATAGAAATGTTTTTTGGATGTGATATAGTAAGAGATACAGTACATTGATTCTGCCTTTCTGGTAATTTTACACTAACGGCACACCAGCAAAAATATTATTTTCTAACAAATCAGCAAAAATATATGCTGCAGAAAAGTTATAGGATTATAAGGGGCATAACAGCATTATTTTGTACATTTACATCATTCTTTTGGTACATTAAGAGATTTATTGTTCATCCCCACCTGTTTTTTCAAGAACAGAAAAGTTTCCTTTCCAGCATAAGAAAAATAATTTAGGGACCACACTCCAGAGAACTCTTCATTCTGACAGGGTATTTTATTTTCATTGCAAAGAGAAAAGAATAATAGTGAAATTTTTCTGTGTGATGCTTTTTTGTCATGCTACTTTTAAAGTTAAGACCGTCATGTCTCCATTGATGTCGTTTAATTTCTAGATTTAACAATATATTAAAGGAACATTTTGTTCTTGGAGGGGGATTTGAAAGTCTAATGTTACATCAAATGTGCTTTTGTTAAGTGCTGTCAAACAAGAACATAGCTCAAGGTCATAACAAACTTTAAAGTCAAATCATAGGCAGCCTGTGCAGCTCCTGCCCTCTTTCTGAGGCCTCCATGCATGCTACAGAAGGTCAATTATGCTAGAACAAGATGTAAAGAACATTCTCTTCCCTGAAGCCATATTTGCATTCATTAATTTGCTTCTGTTTGTGCTTCCTAAGTCTCAATTATTTTCAACAGTTTTTATATTCCCACCACAAATTGAAACTTGTATAGCGACATCCCACCCCATATTAATATAGCACCAAATTAGACGTGTGGGTAGTTCCTGCTTAATTATGGTAATTGAGACCAGAATTTGCATTGCTAAGCATGCAAATGTGATTGTAAAGTTCAACGTCATATGATCACACTGCTTAACGATGCCCTCCTAGCAGTCCTTGTTCCTATCATTAAGTGAGGATCACAGGTCATTAAACAAGGACCTCACGTGACTGCGACTTGCAACTTCCTGCTGACTTCCCACAAATCAAGTCAATGTTTTCTGGAAGGTGCAAGTGTATGTGGGCTGGGGAGAGGTGTTGCTGCAAGATGTAAGCGTGGCTGCACAGGGTTGGCCTCCAGACTACAAGATCCCTGGGATCTCATACTCCATAACAGAGCTTTTTGAGAGAAAAACTTGCAGGAGAGACTTGCAAACCTTCCCTGCCAGCTTCCCCACTGATTTTGCTTGTGGGACCGGTTGTAAGTACCATTCATTCAGCACCATTGTAACTTCAAATGGTCGCTGAATGAGTGGTCACTACCCAAGGACTCCCTGTACATAGATAGGTCCCCAAGGCCATTCTTTTTTGGGGCAAGTAACATTATGAAGTCTTCAGCAAAGAGTAAAAAAATACTAAAACAAAGAAATTAAAGGCATGAAATAGGAAAAGAAAACATAGCTAAAACTAATTTACACTAGTATCATTTATTATGTCTTTCCATAATTATCTTTTCACAAGACATCCTTCGGGTTGTTCATGAATACCAGAATGGGGTTATGTTACAAACCCTGTGACCTATGGAAGAACAATATCGTGTACATATCTGAACCTATTGTGAAGTTTCTGCTATATATACACATACATATGTACATTCCAATCACATTATTCTCCTTTGGGGTGAGCAATCTTGTGCAGAGTGCTGAACATGAGTAAGAAATAATGTATCAAAGAAATTAAAGGCATGCAATAGGAATGGAAATGTAGTTTAACTTAGTTTACACCACAGCATTCACTGTATGTCTCTGTGGAATTCGATCATAGTAAATCATCCTTGCTTCCATATTTACACATCATTGCATTCACTGCATTTCATTCCTGAGAATTCTCACTTCTCTCTTTTTCAGGATGTCATCAATTTCACCCAAATATAACTTTATTTCCCTCCATTTCAACCCTTCACTTTTTCCTCATATATTTGTTTTGCAATCTGACCCTCATTTATTCTCTCTATATGACAAACTATCTTAATGTATTTCTTTCATATTTGTTACTCACTTGTGTATTCAATTCACAATCATTCATCACTCATTCATTGATGTTTGTTTTTTTTTGTTTTATGACACATACGGTACTTACGTACCTGATTCCAATTACATTCTTCTTATTTTTATGTTTCTTTTGACCTGCACTAAGCTTCACTTCCATATAAAAAAGTGAGCAGAAGCATACTGTTATACCCACCATTTTCACTTCTTTTTAAAAAAAAAATACTCGTTCCTTGCAACCACATACATACAACCTTCTAGCTTTTTGCTAGCATGTACAAATTTTAAAATTTCTCCATGTATTTTCAGATCTTTACTAAAGCATTCTACCAAAATACACAAATTCATCTACTTGGTCTAGGTTTTCTCTATTTATTATAACTTGCTATTGCTTATGCAATTTCCCTGCCAAATACAAGTATCTTGGTCTTTGATATATTAATGCAAATATTCAGAGCCATACTCTTTGTTGCATAGAGTCTATCTCTGCAAATCATTTGAGTTCTCAGTTGATAGCCAGGCATCATTTACCTACAAAAGTACACATTCATTCATTTTATTTATTTATTTATTTATTTCCTGCCTTTATGTTCCTAGTCAAATCACTTCAAATTAACCATAAATACATTAACTACCCAACAGAACATCACACAACCTTGTCTTATTCCCTGCTCAATACTGAACCATTCATTAAGCATTCTACTCTAATGCTTGCCTTCCCTTCTTATTGCTATTCTGGAATCAATCTTCAATGTTATATTCATTCAAACTGTTCCAAAATTCAAGCCTACTCACTTCACCTTATTCTTTCTCTAAATGAATAAGCATGCAATTAATTTTCTCATATTTATATATTTCTCAATGAACCACACTGAAATATTTTTTTTTAATTTCATTGTAAAGCATTAAGCTTTTAGTCAAGGCCCAAACATGAGGTACCAGTCAAAACATACTTATGTTCAATTATTTATGCATGTCTAAAATGTGAATACTTTTTTTCTGTTTTGAAAAGATAATTATCTGTCTACATGAGTTAAAAACATACAATGATAGTTAACAATTCTAATTTATTTTGTATCACCTTTAATATTAATATCAATACTTTTATCATGGCTCTTTGGGGTAGTTAGTAAATTATCTCACATGCCTCCTTTTATTAGCTAACCAATTAAATTCACCTCTGTGTCTCAATTATATAATTTCTTGAATGAAGCTGTGACTACATTAATTAAGTAAAGTACTATCTTGTAATTTCATATACATAAAATTGGACACTTGATCCTGGATCCAGAGTGATTACAACTTAACAGGGCAAATTTAATATCAGGAATTTTAAATGGTAAACTTGCAATATAAAACCTACAATTGAAAACACTGTATCAAATGGATAAGAAAAAATTATATATTATTATCCAAAAATAAGCTAATGTAATGTAAATCACTAAGTTTTGAGTATCTTGTATGACATAATGCAGATCTGCCCTGTATTTTACCACAAGTATAAAACATAATGCCCAAATATTTAAAGATTTTAACATACTCTTGGATGTTCATTAAAAACCAAGCTTTTAGTTTTACTGTGGTTGATTTTTAGAACCTCCTCATTACAATATGCAGCTGAGGCATACAAGACTCACTTTAAATTTATTGATGCCCAAGGTATCAAATCAGTGTCATCTGCATACAAAAGGATCACAAAATCACAATATGTTTATTTGTCAACTTTTGGGAATACATCAATTAAATAACAAAGGGACCTATCAATCTCCTATTCAAATTGGAATTAAATTTAAATATAAAAAAATAATTATAATCAAGAAGGGAGAAGTGACTAGTACAGAGAAAAATGAGACTTTTGGTCTTACTACAGTACAGTTAAATTTAAATAAATTTCTTTGCCTTTTTGTATAAAATTTGTATGCATCTTCTTCAGCAAAAAGTCAGTCTTTTTTAATATATTCTGCATGTATTATTGAACATACATATTTTAATGTATTAAAATATGTATATTCAATAATAACTCTAATCAAAAAATATTTTTATAAAGTACAAGCCAAATAAAAATAAAGAGTAACATTACAACCAGAGTATATTTATAATTCCTATTCAACTTTTATCCAAATCATGTAGTCTAGGTGCTTAGAAACCCCAAACATCATCCATTGCTTCAGGCCAACAGAGATGGCACTGTCATTCATTTTTTTCCATAGTAGGAATAAAAAGAATGTTGTTTTTCACAGTGTATTGGGAAGAGGAAAGGTTCATTATAAAACACTCTAAAAATAAGGATTTCTCCACAGATTCTCCCAATGCCCAGGGCGCCAATAGCAAAGTACAAATTCTCCAAGTACAAAAAAGGAATGATTTGGAAGCTTGCTTGGCTGACATTGATATAAAATTTCTATAAAAAATAATAATAATACATGTATTGTTTTAGAGCACACCTGAGGAAATACTTCTTGCAGGGGCCACAGAAATTGAGGAGAGAGTCACAGACAAATACAACACGTTCCAGAAATCAGAAAACACCCACTGAAAGTTTCACTATCCAAGAAAGAAGTTCAGTGATACCTACTCAACATTTGCCTATCAGGTAAGGAATTACCCTAGAAGATACTTCCTCAAAGGGAAAACTGAAAATAGGGTGCAAAGCACAGGTCAGTCCACTATTACATGCCTTCTGTGGGGCAAGGAGAAACCAACCCAGAAGCAGCTGCACCTATGAGAAATGAACATAGGGCTTCCAGGGTTTCTGACTACAATTCTTTCTGATCTGTGAGAGCAACTCTGGTGAAGCCACTTCATAACTCCTCTAGAACCAGATCAGATTTTGAGACAGATTGGCAAGAAAGCTGAGATGCTGCTGCAGTAAGGAAGCCTACTAAGAGGTACATGAGCTACTCACTGCTAACATCCAGAAGCTGCAAATGTGAGACCAATCCATACTGGTTTACATTGATAGCCAGAATTAGTGGCTCAGAGCCAGATGGATACCGCCTGGATGAAGCAGAACTTAATGGATCTGTTAATTAGGGTAAGGTGGCTAACTGAGGTTTTCACAGATCCTGGCATGAAATTCACATCAGAGGTGTTGAGAAAAACTATGGCCTGTTTAAGGGGTTAAATATTTGATATCTGTCCATCTCCAACAACACATGGACTACTGAAAAGTCTGAACTTCAAGAACTGTGATTGAGAAATGTGTTAATGAAAATTCTAACAACTGGGACTTGGTATTGCTTCAGTTCCTGTTGTCTATCAGGTAGTATCACCCTCAAGTCTCTGAGATGCAATCATAGCACTGAAACCATATCAGTGGCAAAGAAAAGGGCTTCTTGGCAAAATGAATATCCTGTACTTTGCAGACCAACTTCATGTGCAGCTCACCTATGAAATTGTATGTAGGGCACAAAGCAAACAGAAAGTATTGTTCAATGATCACATCAGGGAGTAGGGTGGTATAGCCAGGTAGTCCATTTTCAGTCCTCCGGCCTTGTCTATAAGGCAGAATCAGGCAGAATGACAATTGCCATCCTACAACAAGGAGAAACTGGGGCATGTAAATTATGTAGTGAAACTTCCAGGGGGGAAAAAACCAACCTTTACCCTATCTTCAATCACCTGAGCACCCTGAAACCTTATTATATCCAGGAAAAGATGTCTCATCCAGAGTCCATTATATTATCTATTTGATTCCATGCAGACCATTTTTTAATGGTGTATTTTAAAACAGTAATTAAGATAATTTTATTTTGCCTCTCTATATTTTATCTTGTTACTATTCAGTTTTATTGTAATGCTTCATTATATCTCTTAAGTAATTTGTTGTTAATTAATTTGTAAGCATTACTGAATAGCAGCTACATGAATACATGTATGATATATATGTACAGTTGCAAGAAAAAGTATGTGAACCCCTTGGTATTACGTGGAGTTTTGCATGAATTGGTCATAAAATGTGCTCTGAACGTCATTGGTCATAAAATGTGCTCTGAACGTCATCTAAGTCACAACAATAGAAAAACACAGTCTGCTTAAAATAATACTACACAAACATTAGATGTTGCCATGGTTTAATTGAACATAACATGTAAACATTTACAGTGCAGGGAGGAAAAAGTATGTGAGCCCCTAGCCTAATGACTTCTCCAAGAGCTAACTGGAGCCAGGAGTGAGCCAACCTTGACTCCAATCAGTGTGATGATATTGGATGTGTCGCTGACAGCTGTCCTGCCCTTTAAAACCACAAAACTGGTTTGGGTTTACTGGTTTCAAGAAGCACTGTCTGCTGTGAACCATGCCTCGCAGAAAAGAGCTCTCAGAAGACCTACGATCAAGAATTGTTGACTTACA
>QLTV01000787.1:408658-419345 GCA_003457575.1 Thermophis baileyi
TTTCTTTTTTCCCCTTTCTTTTTTAAATTGTTTTTATATGTTTTATTTTTTATGATGTAAGCCGCCCAGAGTCCTTCGGGAGTTGGGCGGCATATAAATTTTATAAAATAAATAAATAAATAAATAAATAAATAAATAGGTAGCTTTTCTTAGCAGAAAATTTTAGTTGGGCTATGCAAATGAACCCCAAAGACAATACACTCAAAGGTGTTCTCCANTCCCCTTTCTTTTTTAAATTGTTTTTATATGTTTTATTTTTTATGATGTAAGCCGCCCAGAGTCCTTCGGGAGTTGGGCGGCATATAAATTTTATAAAATAAATAAATAAATAAATAAATAAATAAATAGGTAGCTTTTCTTAGCAGAAAATTTTAGTTGGGCTATGCAAATGAACCCCAAAGACAATACACTCAAAGGTGTTCTCCATCAGAAGAAAAATCCTTAGCTACACTTTTGTTTATAAGATATCTAATCTCAGAAATCAGGGCTGAACCAACTATTTCTGAATAAATGTTTCTTTTACCACTTTAGAGTAAGTTTACTTTGAAAAATCATACCTCTATCTTGAGTCTAGAAGCAAAATATCTCTCTGTGTGTGCGTACTTCGTGTTGAGAGCAATGGCAAACATTTTCGTTTTAAAAAGAAGAGGGTGCTTTAACTTTTTAAAGACTGAACAAAATAACAGTAATAATAGCTTATTGAGAGAAAGTAAATGTGCAAATAAAATATAGCATTGGAAAATCAAAGATAATACACCATGAAAAATAACCATATTTTTTATTTGTCTAGCTCCCCCAAGAAAATGCCCTAGACTACTGAAATTAATACCAACCCATAGCTGATATTCCTCTCAGCACATCTCATTTGTTCTTACATAGTAAAAGAAAGGTGTTTATGTTTAAAGTCAGACTAACTCAGAAGCATTCACAGAATAGTTAAGAATACGTTGGATATGCATGGCTTCTTCCGAATGAAAAACACTGCTGGCTTTAAACAACACATACATACAGCAATATCTCATTATTCAGCTCAGAAAGAGTAGAGAAAACCCCTGCAGACAAAAGGGCCACAGAGCAACAGGAAGGACAAATCTTTTCCTAACAGCTACCTGATTAGGTCCATTTCAGGACAATGAAAACCAGCTTGAAACCTGGGAATTATCTAGTATAACAAAATCAAAACATAAAGAAAAGTGTGTGTGTAAGTGTGTGTGTGTCTGTGTGTGTTTAGATAAAATATACAATCATTCTATGGCAAATAGCAGTAATTGATACAATAAGAAAAATGAAATGAAAATGAACCTGATTATTAATTTCTTGACTACAAAAGAGAGGGATCTGTTTCTCAATTGCTCCATAAGAGAAGCACAAATAATGGAATTTTTTCCCCAAACATTTATCTTCCTCCTGGCTGGATAGACATTTGCACAGAAGTGACTCTTGTCTCTGATTAAGCATGTTGAAGATTACTGCAAAACTGAAAGAGAAGAGGCTATTGGAAAGTCTAAATGAACACAATTATGTCAAATTATGGATGTTATACGCACTGGCTATGAAAAGCTTGCTCTATGAACTTACTTGTGCATCAAAGTGAATGTTGTTATACTTTTTTGGGTGACTGAATTTGTATATGCAGTAATTAAAATGACTGCCTAATTTTAAAATTCAGAGTTTTTCACCATGTATTTTGACTATACCTATTTTTATCTTTCCAAAACAAAACAATTTTTAGTCCTTTCAACCTTTTTCTAGTCCTCTTTTCATTTTCTTAGGCACAATTACATGGATGTTGCATGTTAAGAGGAAAGCAGAAGAAATAGGAAATACCATAAAGAAAAAGCAGGAAGCCAAAGACATTCTTTGACAACCAAAGGATCTATCCGATTCTCTGCAAATTTTTAAAATTGCCAGACATTGCTCACACAGTACAAAATTTCTCTTTCCAGCATTAAGATTCCAGTATTTTGAAAATGCAAGTTTTAGAAAAATTATATATGTCCACTCAGAAATAAACTCTGTAAAATAAAATAGGACTCACCCAGGAAAGCATACCGTATTTAGGATTACAATCTGACTATGTGAATAGGCTAGCTGAAAGTAAATATAGTCCTAATATTATTAGGACTAATTATCCAAAACACCTTCATAACAAGTTGAATATAACTTTTTCTTTTTACAGACACTGTAGGAGGAAAGCTGTGTTAGTCTATGGTGGCAAAAAAAAAAAAAAAGATTCAGTTAACACCTTTTTCAAGTAGCAAGTTTTATTAAAAAGCATAAGCTTTCATAAACATATGCCTTTTAATAAATCTGTTAGTTGGAAAAGGTACTATCGGATTCCTCCTGATTTTTTGCTTCCTTTGTGTGCATTCTATTCACATATAGCAAGTAATTTATTCATATTGCCTCAATTTCTTTCTTTCTTTGCAACTGACTCTAAGAACTCAAATACACACATATATCCAGGTGGTTTTTGTTTTTGTATCTCTTACTGTTAGGTCACTTCCAACAAATTAAACTTTCCAGTTGTCTCAGAAATAAGAGGTGTATTACATAGGTATCCTTAGTACCTTCAGGAGTCCTTAAGAATTTTTTAAAGTAGCTTTTAATGGCTACATGAGTACATTTTTATGAAACTTAACTTTTATAAAAAAAAAAAACAAGAGAGATACAAAGAGACAAACAGAAAATGGAATAAGACTAGTTAGACTTATTAAAGAACTTTTTTAAAAACCCACAAACAGGATACATATAAAAAAGCAACACTGGTCTAACAGTGGAATGTGAACTATATTTGACTTAAACAACATCAAACACATTACTATTCTCTGTATGAAATGTTGGTTGCTCTTAAAGAAACAGACATTTAGCAATCTTCTTAACTTGCTTTTTATTTTACACAGAGCATAATGTTTGGATTCTACAAACTGTCTTATTTATTTTTGCAACATAACGGGGAGAAAAACACGGAAGCCTGTTTTCAGCAAGAAGATGGGTGGGAAGAAATTTGTTGTACAAAATTGTTATTCATTCCACAAGCCATTTAATGAAAGGAGAAAGGCAAATGTATATTTTATTGTTTAACCTCTAATGTAATATTGAACGAGGAGAGGAGAGGAGAGGAGAGGAGAGGAGAGGAGAGGAGAGGAGAGGAGAGGAGAGGAGAAGAGGAAAGTTTAGTATAAGTTATAGAGACAATCATAGTACATTACCAGATGATGTCAAGGATCATTTGATATGAGAACATGTCACCTCCAATATAATAAAACTCAAATACAACATTATTGTTTCTGTTATTTGGAAAATATTTGTTTTGGCTAAGGTTCTACTGAACAAGACATTAACTGCCAATATAAAATCTCTTTATTAAAACCAAAGTACGTTTAGATGTTAATTCTCATAATCTACATAAAACTGCACAGCTCACTGACTGGAATGTTAAATCTCCTTATTAATTGGAATTCCTAAAGGTTATCTCCCACATAAAATAAGCTATCCTCTTTCTTGCTGCCCAATTAAAAGAAAAAACAAAAACATACATGTCGACAAAAACATACCATATATCAACAACTGTTACAAGCTAGGTATAGATTTGTCATTGCAATGTTGTATAATAATTATCTCCCATTGCTAAGTATCCATAGTACTAGATACATTAATATTTTCTGTATTATAGACTTCTTTTAATTTTTTTCTGAAAACAATATTGCATGAATTTCAGACTAACATGTTGCAACAGTATGAAAACCCAAGTCCTGAGAATTAATATACTGATTACTAAATTAAGTTTCCATCATCAAGGAAACTGAAAGCATTTATTATAAAATATTACCCGAGAAGTCCAATAAATTATTTTCTGTTACTATATTAAATGCATCTTAAAGTCAAAATAAATTTATTTTAGTTTTTAAAACAATTTGACATTAATTTAAAAGAGTACAAAATTCAACCTAATTATCCCAAAAGTTTGAGGTACATTAGTTAGGATATGAATAAGCATGTCCATTTATTTGCAGATGATGTCAGGTTGCTAGTAGAGAATCCAACAAATATCCATATTTCTTTATTTATTAAATTTATATGTTGCCCATCTCACTTTGCAAAGCAAATGTGTTAGATTATAAAACAGGACAAGAAACATGGTAAAGTATTAAAAACTAAGTATTATTGTTATGAACAGGGAAAATGCAGTGCATGGTTGCACATTTATGCATGCATGCCCAAAACTAGAGCAAATAGATGAATTTATATTGATAGAATGTTTACTGACGATGGGGCAATGAATGGAGAGGACATGCAAAAAACTGACAGAAAGGTAGTGGATACTACCTTCCCTAACAGGGAAGTTGAATGCAATAAGGGCAAATTGTTCAATAAGTTAATGTGATAAAACAAAAACATGTTTAAGAATAAATGTGCAATGAACACAAAAGTGAGTGATCCAACATAAAAGAAATACAATTGAAGTGATCTGGTAATGTAGAGAATGAAAGAGAATGGGCCAGGGGTCCAATCCAGCAACAAACTGTTATGATCTTAAATTATGAAACAAATATATGAAGGAAAAGTAAATAAGTCACGAGAAAAGAAAGACTGAGAATGTCATAATTGAATGACACTGAGATCCTCAAAAAGAGAGCTTATCTACATTTCTGATTGACATATGAAAAGAAATTATTTAATAAATATACTGTATAAAAAATTAAAATGCCTTAGCAATGCCCATTTATTATCAAAACTCTAATCAGCATCATGTGCTTACATTTGAATCTGCTTGGCAAAATGACACTTGTTGCGAAATATTTCCTATGTTCTCAATTTTACTTTAGCATTTCAGGAACTAACGGTATTATATTTATTAAGTAATTTTGAGATGATTTTATATTTACATAAGAGGTTCCACTATTTGTTTTCTAATTGATTGGAAAAATAATCAAACCCATATGTTGATGTTCCAGAATGTTGCGCTTTTATTTGAATACAGTTCATACATATACTTTTAAGTTTTTACAGAGAAAAAAAAACAGATTATAGTGTATAAAGTATAGGTAGTCCTCCTTAATTACCCTGAGATTGGAACGTACATCGCTTAAAGTTAAATATCACATGACTGCACTGGTTAGCAATGACAGTTCTAGTAGCCCCAGTTGCTATCATTAGGCCAGGATCACAACATTATTAGGTGAGGACCTCATGTTTCTCCTCTTCTGCCATGTTCACTTCACTTCAACCCACCACCACCACCACCATCCCTTTTGGCCATCCTGACCTCTACTGTCTACTCTTATTGCCCACTGCTGACCTTCATTGTCTTCTCCCACCTGCCACTGGCAAGGGATCTAGGTACTGGATGAGAGTGCATCTTTAATAGTCCAATCCTGAGTTATCCACATCCATAGTGGAAGGGGGACAAATTACTTTCTTCCCTATATAATCATGACATTTGTGTGATTACATAATTTAGTGTGTGCTGTCAATTTGGTGTCACTGTGGTTTTTTGCAGATGTATTTGCCTGAACTCTTTAAATCATGGCCTGTACTACGTAAATGGAGTAATACCTTCTTCCTGAAATAAATTACACTGAGAAATTGTACCAGGCTGCTTTTCACTGTATTAATAAGTGGCATTGATGTACCTGATATAAGTTTACCAACTTAGAAGTTTCTTTTGAAGTTAATCACATGCTATCTACTATATTATATTCCTACATGCATAGGAATCTAAATTCCTTCTCCTCAATGTAAAAAAGTGACAAAAATAAATACTTACCCAAAATGCGGACTTTAAATTTTCCACTTTGTCCAAAGCCTCCTTCTATTACACCTTCTTCTCCTGTACATAGCTTGACCTTCAAACCCACAAACATTTGGATGTTTGTTTCTTTTTTAAATAATGAACGACCAATCACGCTATAATCATCACAGAGCTGCAAATTAAACAAATGGAAAAATGGAAACAAATTTGTTTTGTATAATATACATGTATTATTTCTACACTGCATTCCTATGCTACCAGTAGTATTATAGTTTTCTAAACTACATATAAAAACAATCCAGCATTTAGTACATTATGGTTATTACTCTAAAGATTATGCACTGTTATTCTAGCATCATTTTTTAAAAAATAAACCAGTATATCTGATATATCAGCTGAAAAGCATCTCTAACCACTGGTTTAAGCTGAGATACATAGCATGTCTTGAATGAAGAAACAGTTCAAAACTGCATAATTTTTCCATCTGCAGAAAAATAGCTCCATCTAGAACAAAATATCTACCATGTCTCTAAATGTATTACCCTCCACACTCAGCAAACACTTCAATCTTGTTTAAATTCCATTTCAGTTTATTAACTACCGGTATCATTCAGCCCATTATCACTTACAGGCAGGCTTTCAGGAGAACTAATTTGGGGTATCATCCGCATATTGATATTGCCCAGCACCAAACTCCCAATTCATTCGTTGGAATGGTGTTTTAAGATGTTAAATAGTAAAGGAAACAGGATGAAATTTTCAGATATGCCATCAAAAGCTCCCACTTTGAATAGTAAGTGTCTA
This sequence comes from Thermophis baileyi, assembly GCA_003457575.1. Classification (NCBI taxonomy): domain Eukaryota; kingdom Metazoa; phylum Chordata; class Lepidosauria; order Squamata; family Dipsadidae; genus Thermophis; species Thermophis baileyi. The sequence continues at coordinate 415,218 of QLTV01000787.1, forward strand.
CAAGGATGCCATCTTCAGATAAGATACAAGTTTATAGCACAAAAAAAAAAAAATCACAGCAGCTCTAACAATTAACCCTAACAATTTCTAAATGAACACTGTTTATGAGCTTACAGAGCGATTGTCAAACTGAAAACAAGGAGTCCCAGATAATGACCTTCTTCCAGGGGCTGTGCGAATTAGAAAGGCCAGAACTTTCTAAACCATCTTGTTTAATCAAGTTTACATGTCACTTTAGCAGTTGCCAATCTGAGAGATGTAACACATGCTAAAAGGCGTAATAATTGCCTCTTTAAATGAGGCTTTTATGGTGACATTAAAACTTCAATCAGATTCAGCTAATGGTGACTAAATTCATATGGCCTGGGCAACCACATATAAGCGGTATGACATCTTCCAAGTTTGCCTGAAACTCTGGAACGTCTTGGTGATTTTGTATCCAAGTAACTAGTAACAAGCCTTGACTTCTCTTAGTTGTTTTGGGATCAGAATAGTATAGTCTTTGACTTGCGATCACAATTGAGCCCTCAGTTGCCAAGCGTCTGAATTTTGATTGCGTGACCATGGGGATGCTACAACGATTTTAAGTGTGGAAAACGGTCATAAGTTACTTTTTTCAGTGCCATTGTAACTTTGAATGGTCACTAAATGAACTGTTGTAGTCGAGGACTACCTGTACAGCAGCAGAGACTATACCTGTATAGTCCTGTATAGGACTATCTGTATAGTGGGAGGGGGGGAGAACGGACTCAGAACAGAATAATAAAAATGGTGTTTCAATCCAAGCACTAGCTTTTTTGTAACTGCGTTGTGATGTTGCATGCTTATTTGAAAGGGTGGAGCCTGAGGTACAATGCTGCTTTTATTATTTTGATGAAAGCATGAAACGTTTGCAGATATCCATAAGGATTTGTCAAAGTCATCTAAGCATAGCTAATTTAACTGCACAAGACATGTTGCTGGACATTTCTGATTTTTTTTTTTAACAACGGTACATCTAATTTGAAAAAAAAAAAAGTAATCAAAAGCATCACAGATCATCCAAAATTTCAAATTCGAGTTCATGGAGAAAAGTAACATTTTTAACCCCTTCATAGCTCAGAACTACTTCCTTGTTACTTCAGTTCATGCATGGATTCTATCTTATTAATAACCCGATTAAGGCTGTTTCTATTCCATTGCTTCAGTTACTGCAGATATTACACTACGTTACTTTACATTAGATATTATAGAGGTAATTCAGAATCCTATCAGAGATGTTTGGAAGCAGTGGTGTGAATGTCCTACTGAGTTTCTTATTCCCAACTTCTAATAGAAAAGAACAAGATCATTGACAGTACCAACTTTAGAGCTTTCCCAAAGCTTCTAGGACACTACAGACTCTATCAGCCTTTTTGACTGAAATATTTAATTATTTAAATCCAAACATTGCTAGCTGGTAGTCTATCCATGAGAGGGGAAAAGCCACATAGGAATCCCCAAGCTTGGAATGTCTCATGAAACCAAAAGCTAAATTATATTTATGGCAAGAAACATATTTTGCTCCTAATTGCAATATGCCCACAGTTGTCCTAGTTAGATTGAACCTTTAAGCCATACCCAACAGACCAATCCTGAACTAAAATCAAACACCAAAGTATTGGAATACCATGTCATAATTGGTCTGTCAATTCTATTAGTTAGTCTGTTGGTAGCGAGTGGCTAATATATCCCTGATACCTAAACCTAAGTAGATATACTTAATAAGAGCCAATTATTTCACAATTATTTTATAAGGAAGATACTATTCCTCTGGGTCATACTTGTAACACCTGTCTATCTATAATTTACTATTTCACAAAAAATATTCAATGTACAATAATTTTTTTTAAAGTTAAGCCTTTTCAACAAAATAAAAACTTGTGCTTAGGCACCATACATTAGATAACTAAGGTAATATTTTATTCATCTTTTATAATAACAGCAGATCTAACCTCTCGTTCTTGCACTCAAATTCAATTCTATCTCTACCTCCACAGCTTTCCATTTAACGATAATTAATAAGGCACTTTGGGTGCAATTCCAAAACATCTGAAGCACCCCTTTAATACCATTGACATTGACAAAATTACCATCAGGCAAAAGGCAGCTTTATTTGGAACAGCTTATATATCCTGTGATGATAGCTTTAGTGTTTATTAAACAACATCTGCCTATCCCAGATCCTTGGGAAGGACTCGATAGGTTGGGCAAAAATGCCAAATCCAGCCTAAACATCTGGCTGACTGTGAGACCAACCATAATAATAATCTATTAAATGTATATGACACTTGACTCCTATCAACTCAGAGCAGTTTAGAATTGTTAAAACTTTTAAAAAACAAAAAATACAGAAAACATAAAAAAAATAGCATAAGAAAAAAAAAAACCGATGGCAAAGACGAACAGAAAGGAAGAAAGTCCATGAAGAGCCATATCAACTCCTGAATAACAACAGTCACTTCTACTCCCCTTCCAGGACTCTTGGTTTGTTGCAAAACAAAAAATCCAACTGGGCATATTTCCTAGAGGAGAATCCCACCTCCTGGGCCCAACCAGGTCTTAATAAGACATGCCAGTTGGCACCCTCCTCCAAGATAAGAATCATAAATTAGGGTAACCTTGTTACACACTGACCTGGTATTCAAAAGCAGAAGCCAAAAGTTCAAGGATCTGGGTGCCTGGCAGAGAGGGTAGAATGCAAGGGCTGGACAGCAGGACCACTTTGAAACAGAAGACCTGGTGTTGCAGAGTGCAGCCTACCTCAGATTCCCACCATATCTCCTTCTGCCCGTCACCACTGATGTGGTCCGGGCGGTTCCCTCAGCACCCCCAGTCCACTCCCACTGCTGACATCCTTCTCCCAGGCCCAAATCAAGGTACCCAACCACCAGATACAAAACCAAACCCAAAGCCCTGCAAGCCCACCCCAACCAACCCACAAGGGGCTCGTGTCAGGGTTCCAGATAGCATATTTTATTAGAGACTTTGGCCTGCCAGCTCAGTTATCTCTGGTGACTATGGATTCAGTTGAAACAAGCTTTGCAGAGGAAGAAAAAAAAGAAAGAAAACACTCCGGTCCTACTTACCTCCTCCCAGTTCAGTAGTAGGGCAAATCACCCCCTAGGTTAAGAAAAGGGTCAGCACCTGTGGCCCTCCACTCTACCCAGAACATCCATAGGACTGGAATCAGCCACACTTCCATAAGTTGAATTGTTGGTGAGCTGAAAACTTTGCTGCTTTAAGCCTCCACATGGGTGTGTCTTAGGCCTCCACAGCCTTCACAAGCCCCAAGGCCAACACCATGATCTTCCAAGATCACACTGTGGCTTTTGTAGCCCTCCAGCCTCCATAGCCAGAATTCTTGTGCCTCCATGCCCTCCCCATTTCTGCCAGCTGGAATCCCTGTGCCTATCCCTTGTCAATTTTTTTCCCTTGGCTGATTTTCTGAACCCTGGCTAGACTGTTGATGGATTTTCTCCCTTCGCTGGAGGTCTCAACTTCTTCTTTTTTCCTGTTCTATCCCACTGAAACTTCTATCTTTTAACAGCAGTGAGGTGGGCACATGCTTGGGTTCTTCATGGATCCACAGTATGGATCTATTAGTCTCAATTGGAAACCGTTCGTAATGCCATGAGTTAATGTTAGATCAGTTCTTGAAAGAAAATGATTTGGATAAGGGAAGGGTTATATTATCTTCAGCAAGTGAACCAGGAAGCAATCTGGCTCTTTAATGAAAATTTCCACCAGTCTTTTCTACTTTAATTAGCTTGATTTGAAATAATTGTTAGGAGAATCTGAGTAAATAAATGTCTTACACATTGGCAAAAAGAATCAGAACACTAAATACAAGCTTGGAGGACACGACCTTGTAGACGACCCTCATTCTGTCAAGGATCTTGGAGTACTCATATCTAATGATCTAAGTGCCAAAGCCCACTGTAACAACATTGCCAAAAAGGCACTAAGAGTAGTCAACTTAATCCTGCGTAGCTTCTTCTCTGGCAACATTACACTGCTAACTAGAGCATACAAAACGTTTGCTAGACCAATTCTCGAATACAGCTCACCTGTCTGGAACCCGCACTGCATATCGGATATTAATACAAT
>QLTV01000787.1:424718-438591 GCA_003457575.1 Thermophis baileyi
GGGGTTGCCAAGAGAAAGATGAGAGACATGAGACCGAACAATGCAGTAGAGCTGAAGGCCGCTATTGAAGCATCCTGGTCTTCCATAACACCTCAGCAGTGCCACAGGCTGATAGCTTCCATGCCACGCCGCATTGAGGCAGTAATTGCTGCAAAAGGGGCCCAAACCAAGTACTGAGTACATATGCATGCTTATACTTTTCAGAGGTCCGATATTGTTCTATGTACCATCCTTGTTTTATTGATTGCATGTAATATTCTAATTTTCTGAGATTGTGGATTTGGGGTTTTCATGAGCTGTACGCCATAATCATTGCAATTATGACACATCACGGCTTGAACTATCTTGCTTTGCATGTAATGAGTCTATCTCATGTATTTGTTTCACCTTTTCAGTTGCATTACTATAATAAATGAACTTTTGCACGATATTCTAATTTTTCGAGTTTCACCTGTATAGTCCTCGACTTACAACAGTTTACTTAGTGACCGTTCAAAGTTACAATGGCACTGAAAAAAAGTGACTTATGATCATTTTTCACACTTATGACCATTTGGGGCATTCATAAATTGGGCATTTCACTCCTAACAGACTAGGTTTAAAGTTGTTTCGTTAGAAACTATTCATTATAATGTCCTGGTTTGAATAAAAGAAAAAAATATAGTAATTGAAGAATTTATTTTTAGTGGCAGTTCAAAGGGAGTTCAGGTCAACTCTCTGCATCTAAAAGGGTTTTTAATATGATTGTCAAAAACCAGCTCAAACTTGATAGCTATTTCAATCAACTGTCATTAAGTTTAAAGCAGGGATTCCTAAACTTTTTGCCGTTACACCTCCCTTTACTGTTAGGTTAATGTATATTCCCCCCACCAAAAAGAAAATTCCAAACACCAAAAGAAATGGAAATGAAGAATGAAAACAATGAAACTCTTGAAAAAGTTTGGATTTATGGTAACAATGTAAAAAACATTCATCATGCCTCCCCTGGAGGAACACCTCACAGTTTGAGAAACCCTGGTTTAGAGTTTAAATAAATTTGGCCATGCCATGAAGACTTAAAAGTATAGAAGCATATAAACCCAAGTCTCATGTCCTTGCAGCAAGTTTCAGCTAGTTGCTGTGTTGGAATGAGACTGATAAACGTAGAAGACATACGAACAATTTGCCTCAACTCACTCCTTTCAGAGAAGCCAGGAAGTTCCCTATAGTGCTAGGTCAGAGGTTGGGGGCGAACTGAAGGGATATGTAGACACCACACTCTGTAGGCATATTTATCTTGAAAGCTCTCTCGGAGATTTAAAAGATTTCCAAAGAGGGCTCTGCAGAGACACAGAAAGGCACTGTGATCCTAAGAGCCCATGAAGAACACAACTTTAGTACTTAGGAATAACTGTCTTTCCTAAAAGGTGACACAGGAAGTTGTATGCTGACCGTATGTGGAATCTGTGGTAATTTCAACTTTGTTTCACTGAGGGCATAAGTCATACTCATATACTGTTTCATTTCCCACTAGTAGTGTTACTTCAAGCATGCATATTGCAGCCATGAATGGAATCACGGCATGAAATGAAGCTTATAAGGGCCTACAGCAGAGCTGTCAAACTCGCAGCCGGCGGGCTGGATGCGTCACACACTGGCCACACCCACCCCCAGTTTAGGGGGGAAAAGTCCCGATACATCACGTGACGCCGCCATAACGACGCGAGTTTGACACCCCTGGCCTATAGCTAAGCTAAGAAAGTTTGTTTTCCGAAAACCACCTTGTTGCAATTACAACTTCATTAAAAGGTATTGTAAATATATGAGCAACCTTCAGAATTGCTTAACTATTACCTTTATTTGTGCTACTGGTATATTTATACTGGTATAAAACATTTAATAAGTACTTTTATTATTATTTCTTATCACATTTTACAGAAAGAAATAAAAAAAATACATAATCCCACCAAAAACAAGCCCCCTCCACAGGAAAGAACCACATGAAAAACTACAAAAACAAAGCAAAACTCACAAGGAAACAAATTACCAGTATATTTCTAATTTTAAGTTACTAAGAAAGAATCAAACAAAAAGAAATTTATTGGAGTTAAATTACTATTTTACCATCTGGCAAGATACTTAGGCTTGATGAGATTTACAGAGACTTTTAATATTAGGAAAATGCTGGACAACCACACTCTTTCTCAATCTTTGTTAATTATCCTACTTTGCAAATGTTATGTTTGTGAGAGCAGAAAACCTAAGCGCACAGAGATAAAATGTTAAAAATACTGTGAGAATTACCAGAAGCTTTGGGGGGAGGGGGGAGTCTGTGGATATTCATTTTTTACCTGTATCTGGAATTCATCAACAGACATTTCCATCTACTTTAATTTGAAATTATGTTTGTTGCACATATCCATTAATTCCTTGCATGAGTCTAAACTGAAATTGATTTGATAAAAGCGTTTCTCAAGCAATTATATTTTCTCTGGATATATGTGGAAAATAATACAGAATTTTCTTTTCCAATTCTTCAGGTTGCTTGGCAATTAATGGTTGGACTACATTATTGTTGATTGGAGCACATTTGGGGATCATGTCCACATTGTCCATCTTCACTTTTACAGTCCAAATTGAAAAGCATTAATTTAATCTGAACAAAAAACAGGAGGACTGAGATGAGGAGGATAAATGAACAAACAAAATGTTAAAAAGTTATGATATTTATATAGTTACTTACCAAGCACAGCTAAATTATATTAAAGTAACCAAACTATCTTTACAACCCCCAAGGCATGTCACAACTTTTGAGTACCCCTAATGTTTGGAAATTGAAAGTTGAAATTTTTTGACACACTCTAAACATTGGGAAATGACCTTAAAGGACATAAGGAAGAGCTGCGACCCAGGAATCAGTCAGATAAGTGGTACTTGAGCCCAGGCTATGAAACTAATTTGAGAAAACATCTCAGACAAGCCCTTCCCTAGTTCACATGAAAATAAAAGAGGAACACATATTCAGATTTGTAAGATTCTGTTACTGAAGCTATTACAATAAAAATTGTCCTGGCCTATATGGCACTGGTTTCTTAGTCTGGTCTCCCTGTTAGGGCTGATACTAGGGAAGAAAAACAAGGCAGTAGGATGGCCAACACTTTCAGTAACTTTACCCCAAATTCCATAATCTCAGGTGTCCTCCAGATGAATAGTTTTCAAATCTGCATCTTGCATGGCTATTGAAGAAAATTCTGAGAATTGAAGTTCAATCTTGACAACACTAAGTCTGCTTAGCAATTAAGATGCAAAATATAGAATACTATCTGAATACCCATGCTCCGCTACGAAACTATGTGATCAGGCTTGTCCCCTTCTCTCCCTCAGGCTTGCCCCACAGAGGCCTCTCCTATCTTATCCCCTTCTCTCCCTCAGGCTGGCCCCATTGATCCTCTCCAAACTCCCAGCCCGCAGGCCGGATGAGTCACGCACTGGCCACGCCCAAGTGGCAGTTGAAACAGAGTTGTTTTCAGGTGGGGAGGGGGAATAGAACGTCTAACTCCTTAGCATCAGAGTGTGTTAATAATAATATAAGAAATACTAATGATCTGATGGTCATTTTGAAAAATCCTTTCTTAGCGAGTACCTAGAAGCCAAGAGGAACTTATGTGCCAAATTTCAAGTTTGTAGGCTTTACGGTTCTGGAGATTTCGTGATTCTGCGTGAGTGTTTTTCGCGTTTATATACATAGATAAACAAGCAAAGAAGATATCTTTTCCCAGACTTTCATGGCTACTTTACCAAGTACTAGTCTGAGGCATATTTCTTGACTGCTTGTGCCTTTAATGTTGATTATTGATCCTAAAAGGCAGAAGTTATCTACATCTCTGATATTTTCATTGTCAATTCCAAGGTTGGTTGTTCTACATGTTTTTAATTTGAGCTTCTTTATATTTATATCATATTTTTAGTCCTGTTTGTTCACTGTGCTTCTTTTTATTACTAAAGCTTGAAGATCCTTTGTATTTTCACCTATCGGAAGGTTTTTGATGTTTCTTCCTCCAATTGTAAAACCACGCTCATCTTCTTCTAATCTAGCTTCCCTTTATATATATTCAGCATATAGGTAGAATAAATAAACGGAGAATATACAGTCTTGTCACATCCCTTTGCCAACATAGAGCCAGTCCATTTTTCTATGTTCTCTCCATATTGTGTCTCCCTTCCTTCTACATAGGTTTCTCATGAGGGCATTGAGATGTACTAGTGTTCCCATTTTCTAAGCATATTCCACAGACTGGCATGATTGACACAATTAAACTTTCTCTATTTAATGGAGCACATACTGACATTTTTTTTTTTTTAGTATTCCTTGACTCTCTAATTTCACAGCAGTAATATTTTGCATTTCTCAAGTCTTTTCTAAAGCCAGCTTGAACATCTGGCATCTCCCTTTCCAATAGGGTTTTTATTTTGCCAGCATGTAAAGTTAAGGATATTATACAATAGTTTGTACATTGTGTTAAGTCTTCTTAACACAGGCTAAGTTCTTTTTGGTGCCAGATGGCGATACACACGTGCACAGGGATCACTTTGGTTGTTTGAACACAATTTTAGCTATGAGGAAATAATTAAAGTGGCAGAAATTCTAAGTCATTCTCCTGCTTCATTTTCCTAAGTCATAAAACCTTATTATCCCCAACATTTCCAATTTTGTCATGCCAGTCTCCAATGACAAACAGGACATCTTGCTTACATATTTAATTGATTTCAGACTGAACTTCATAAAACTCAAAAGCTTCCTCTTCCTCTGTATCAGTAGTTGGAGCATAAACATGATCATTATGTTAAATGATTGTCCACAACGTCTATTTGACAATTGACTGCATTGTAGCCAAACACCGTTCTCAGTATATACTTCCTAACTATAAAAGCAATGCCACTTCTTCTTTGGTTTTCATGTCCTTAGTAAATAATATGATCTTTTGACTGAAAGTACTCCGAGTCCATCTGATGCCTAAGGTCAATTTGTAGTCCTTTCATTTCACCTTTCACTGTGTTGGGCTTTCCTGTGTTCATGCTTCTTATGTTCCATGTTCCCAATGTAATTCTGTCTTTGTAGCTTTGGATTTTCTTTTCCTGTATATCAACATCAGCAACCAGATATCCCAGAGCTTTTAACTAGCCATGCATTAACACTATTTTGTACTTTAAAAGATCCTCAGCTCTTCCTCAGTAGTATATTAAAGCCCTCTGACCTATATTGTCAATCATTTTGTATTTTCTATGCAGGTGGTTTTCTCGGGAAAAATATAGGATTGGTTTACTGTTGCTTCTTCCCATGCAATATGAAGTGATGTTTTCAGTTGTCATTGTCACTGAAGTGACCATCTACCTCCAACATCTTTCTATATCAGTGATGGTGAACCTTTTTCTTCTTGCATGCCAAAAATCTGTTCTTGCGTGCCAAAAGTCTGTTCCGAACTTCCGGTTTGCCCATTGGGCCATTTTTCGCACTCCGGAGGCTTCAGGAGGCTTCCCTGAAGCCTCTGGAGGGCGAAAAACGGCCAAGCGGGCAAACTGGAAGTCTGTTTCCGAACTTCCGGTAGGCCCGTTGGGCCGTTTTTTGCCCTCCCCAGGCTTCAGGGAAGCCTCCTGAAGCCTGGGGAGGGCGAAAAAGGCCTTCCCCAAGGCTGAAAATCAGCTTGCCAGCGCGCGCATGCGCTCTGGATCTGACATAGGGCAACGCCTTGCGTGCCCTCAGATATGGCTCCATGTGCCACCTGTGGCACGCGTGGCATAGGTTCGCCATCACAGTTCTATATCGTTTCTGCCCATATAGCTGCCTGCTTGCTTTAGCTGGGTGACTTCATGTTTTGGGTAATCCTGATGGGAAAATATACTCTTGGCAAATACTCCCAGTATTCCTTGTTCATTCCTCCCAGAAACATCTCCTCCTCCTATCATAATGAGGCAGCACAGCAGAACTTGAGGTACTATTACATATGAACTAAGTGTCTATTACATTACTTCGTTACTTAATACAACTGTCCAAACAGCTCTGCAAACCAAAATTTGCAAGAGTATATAAATAGCTTTATAATAATCCCAACAATGTTTATACAACAATTTTGATATGCCAAATTCAGTCTTGCCATCCAAAGAAGTAATTTTAATACTACTTTTTTAATGTGGCATTTTTATTTTCTTACAGCTACTTCATTAGAAAATTTGGTGACAGATTAGCCAAAGCCATATTAATGCATGTTTGTTAATGCCTATATCTTTTATTCTTCTACCGGTACAGCTGAAATTTCCCCATGTTGTCTGCATTTTTAAATACAATGGTATTTCAAATGAGAATACAATTATCTCCACATTCCTAAGCTGTACAAAATTGCTCAATTGCAAACAAAATAGCAGCCAAAAAATAAATATCTCTTATGCTCTTACTTTATTGTGGGTTTTAACTAGTGAAAGCATTGTGCATTTTTATTCAGTGATTGCCCTCATTGAAGTGTTATCATCATTATTTAGCATGCCATCAGCAGCCAAGCACAACCAGGCAAACCTGTGTTCAGATTTTAAAGCAGCTGAAACATAAATTGTGGCAAAAGCAGATTCTGCCAAGCACTGAGTTTACTGTTAAGGTGCTGACATCACAGTGGCACATGCATACTAGATGGCACAAAGTAAATACATATATGTTTGTTCATATACATGGAGTAAATTTTATAAATCTAAAATGTTAAAACAAGGAAAGAATCAGATAATTCTACAATCTATCATACAATGTCCAAAGTAAGATACTGAGATGAGATGTGAGAAAGCCAGTTTGGTCTACCCTTTCACAGGGGTCGCCTAAGCGCGCGAGCCCGCCATCTTGGTGCCACGCCCCCTTTGTCACTCATCGTGTGTGGGGAGGGGGCGGGGCAGGGGCCGCGGCGGCGGGGCAGGGGTCACGGCATTAGGAAGGTTGAGAACCACTGGTCTACAGGTTAAGGCACCAAACCAGAAACCAAAAAAAACCTGCTAGTTCTAGTTCTACCTTAGACATGAAAGGCTGACCGTGAGCCAGTTACTCTCTCTCAGCCCAACCCAACTTACAAACTTGTTGTGGGAAAAATAGGAGGGGGAAGGAATATTAGGTATGTTTGTCACCTTGAGTTATCTATAAAAATAATAAAAGTGGAATAAAAATACATAAGGCATAGATAATACAAATTCTACAAGGATAATTGTGTTGCCTAGAGATCATTTTTAAAATGACAACTCCCTCTTTTTTACTAAAAAACCGAAACTGTATGATTACTGATGTGCATGATAGCAATGTATTCAGAAAATAACTAGAGAGAATCAGAGGTACAGCAGTGGTTTATGAGCTGTGCATTATGATGAATGCCTGAACATTTATAAACATTATCTATATGCAGACTATAATGTTAAACCTAGAATAACTTGGTGGTGGTTGTTTTTTTTTTAAATTTTACTAAGAATTTAAGTTCAGCCAGAGTACAGTAATTACTGTTGCCAAGAAATGCAGTTCTTTATGTTTTAGCCAGGTAAAGTCATTACAACTGGCGCGGCATACAAGCCAGAATAAATAAATACTGTGCTCAAAGTTGCCTATTAAAATAATACCTTGCTGACCAATGGTCTTTGAGCAGGTCTTTCACATGTCAAAGCCTTTGCCTATGGTTTCACTAGGAAGCAATTCTCCTTGAGGCATTGAACAGGCGCCAAACAACAAAGAAGCAGTGATGTTTTCACTTCACAAATAAAACTAAGAAAATTTTCTTCCTCTTCTTATTCTGTTATCATGTTACTTATTAACCAGGATCCCCCCCCCCTCACCAAAACATTTTGAGGATTTAAAATTCTTTGTGCAAACATCTGTAAAATAGAGGCATGCAAGAAGTCCACAATTCAATTGCTAGAGTCCATCTTTGGGGAGGTGTTTATAATTCGTGGATCATATTTCGACTGACGCGGTCAAGGAAGAGGGCCTTCTCTGCTGTCTCTGAGGAAAGCCCTCAATCTCTTCGCCTTCTGCAAAAGGGTCAAAACCTGGGTGTGCAGTCTTGCATAGGGACACATAGGGGGCCATAGGGCTAGTTGGTCCCATGAGAACTACTTTCCTCCCTGTATTAACAACTCCTAGTCTCCCCATCTTTGGAACTTTTCATTTTTTGTAATTTTATAATGCTAATGTAATAACATTACAAAATGTTAATCCTAAATTATTCAGTTTTAGAGAACTCATTGACAAAGAAATATATGAAATTATACTGTTCTTTCATGGTTAATTGGTGATTCCCACTTCTGAACAAAATCAGGAAGGAGAGAATTTGCATTTGTTTATTATATTTAAACACCGTTCTTGATGACTTTATCCATAAAAAATAAACATTAAAACCAACACAAAACTGTAATCCCTGTCAAGTCCCTAATGACAGCTTTACCAAGGAAGCAACACAGAATCCCATTAGTCAGGTTTAAGGCAGGAAAAGGGGGTTAGGTTATAGAAGTGTAAGTATATTCCAGTTCTCAGTTATTATTAAATATCTCAAAGTACTGTATCTGTGAGCCGTTTAAATTTCTTTCTTTCAAATATTCTAATGGATGGACTAACTCTTAAGAGAAGCCTAGACATGTTCTTATGAAGTTATTTCGGATGAGCCTGAGTCCTCCAGTCTGTGAGTTAGATTCAGGTCCCTCTTGAGTTGTTAAGACTGTCCAGCAAATAACGTATCATTGGTTCCATGCAGTGGTGTTAGCTTCATTGAGTGATGGGGTGGTTTCTTCTGCCTTGAAGATGGTGGTGCACTGTCTCCTCAGGAAGCTATACTTGGGTCTAGTGATTTTGAATAACAGTCAACCCATCTCCAACTTTCCCTTTTTAGGAAGATCAGTTGAGAAAGTGGCTATTTCAGCTATTTCAGGGGATCCTGAAGGAAAAGTATCACCATTTCACTCAAATGTTAGGCCAGGATCCAGTACTGGAGATAGCATTGGTAGTACTTGATGACTTCTGTCAGTCAGGATGGGGATGGGGTGTCCATCCTTGTGTTCCTTGATCTCACAATGACTTTTATACCAATCATGGTATCCTTCTGGATCAGCTGCAGGGTTGGAAGTTGGGAGCAGTTATATCCTGGTAGTTCTCCTCATTTCTCAGTGACTGTTTTCAGTTGACGTTTGGCAGGGGGATGGCTAGTACACTTAGTCCCTTAAGTGCACGTACCTCAGGGCTCTACGCTCTCTTTTTCCTGATTAATATCTACAGGGAACCACATCTATCAGTTCAGGATCCACTATCAGTTCAGGATCCACTATCACCAATATGCAAATGATGCCCAGTTGTACGTCTTGACCCTGTCCAGGCCAAGTGATGCTGTCGATGTCCAATCTTAGAATCCAGAGGCTGTGTGGATTGGGATGGAGAGAAAAAGATTCAGGCTCAATCCTACCATAATTAAGTGGCTGTGGATTTTTTTACCACCACCCTGCCCCCCTAATCTGAGGACTTTCTATCATTAGTCTTAGATGGAGTTGCATTTCCCATTCAAAACTGTATACAATCTGTAGGTCATCTTGGACTCACTTCTCCTGCTGAAGAAGCAGGTGATAGCCGTGCCCAAAAGGGCCTTTGACCAGCTATACCTGCTGTATCAGTTGTGCCTGTTCCTAAGTCAGAAGGTCACTCAAGTTCTAGTCACCTTTCAGTTGGACTATTGAAAAGCGATCTATGAGGGTCACTCATTCCAAATAAAATCATAACTGTCACACTAACTGAAGCTGAGTAATGATTGTCTGCCTATCGGTAACTAGGAATCTAGGAGGATATCTTAGTTACATACCTGCTCTCTTTCTGGGGAGTGTCAACTCATTCTGTATTATCAGTGGAGCTGACAGAAAGCCCTTCTGAACAATGAAAAATACATTTTTTCTACAGTTCAATCTCAAGTTTGTTGCCCTCACCCAGTCCTCAACATCTTCTAAATTATGTCAAGACTTGTACAACTCCAGCTTGTCTCCAGCGTGGGAATGTAAATCTGTATATCATCTGCACACTGATACCTTATACTAACAGATGATCTCTCCCAGCAATTTCAAATATATTAAACAGCATGAGGGAAATGACTGACTCCTGTTGCACATCAAATTAATGCTTACTGGGCTGACTCCTTTCCCTCTATCATCCCAGCTAAACTGCTCACATAGGGCACTGCAACAAACTACTCTCATTTCCAACCAAAGTAGGCAGTCCAGAAGGCTACTATGGCCAATGGTATAAACTGTTGCTGCTGAGAAGCCCAATAAGACCAGAAGTATCTCAATGACTTCTAGGCCTTGACAAAGGTTATCCACTAGAGCAATCAACGTTAATTTATGCCCAGATCTGAATTCAGACTGAAATTATTCAGATAGTCTTCTAGCACATTCTGTAAAGACTCCATATCAGTTTAGCAATGGCTTTCTTAATAAAAGGGAAGGTTGGAGACAGGGCATGTTCAAAACAGCTAAGTTTTTTTTGAAAATGTGGCACAATAGTCTCTCTTTTAAGGCAGACAGTAGAGATCTGTCCCCAAAGAAGGATGAAAGCCAACTTTTCATGATGGCCCAACAACCTGAAGGAGCCAGAAAGGGCAAGAACGGTTTTTTTCCCCATTTCATGGAGTTCACAGGCTAAAGAGAGTCCCAGATAATGCTTCAAGACATTGTGCAGATTCCGCCCATGATGAGTCAGAACTACACTGAATATGAGCAATTTCATCAGCAAAATATTACAACTACAAGCCCCAGTAGCCAGGTAGCAACACTTCCTGCCTGTCTTTTTCAAAAAAGCAACCTTAAACAAAGCTGATGGGCAACATGACAAAATAAGAAAGGAGAAGTATGAATGCTTTACTGCTCTTCCAGCCATGGTATAGGTTCAAATAAAAGTTCATTCCCATGTTCAGGCAGATTACAACCCACGCTGCCTCATAGACTGTTACCATATTCCATCCTAGAAGAAAGCACTGACAAATTATTGGCATACTGTTACCAAGTAATTTATAAAGGTGTAAAATTTATGTAACCATCAAGTTTAATGCAAAGGAATCTTTACTCCTTTATGTGAAGATACATATGCAGTAATATGTGGGAAAAAAGATTGGATCAATTGTGTTGGTCCTTAATTGATGAGGACCTATTTGGGTAAGAGAAAGCTAGGCATTATTGTCATAGCTAATATAGTTTCAGTCTCTCTCTCTCTCTCTCTCTCTCTCTCTCTCTCTCTCTCTCTCTCTCACACACACACACACACACACACACACACACAATCACACATACAACCCTACGGGACAGCACTGGGCAGGAGTGTAGTTAATAGACTTCATTACAGTGCTTATACCAGCTACTACTGAAAGAAATGAGATTCTAAGCAGTTCTAAGAATTGTTCCATGTGATTTCCAGGACACTTGAGTATGGATGGAATGTTTACAGCTAGGTTTCTTAGCTGCTGATAGTTCTATAGCTTTGTGACTAGCAGGAGATCTTGTTGAGAGCAGTAGTTATAGCAGTAGAATAAAAAGTGTCTGAAGCCAATTCTTTACTATAACCTAACTTATGCTACCTAAACCATTATATTTTCTGAAAACAAACAACTGAGCAAAAGTCTGTTAATTAATTGCCTGGTGAGTGCCATAACAATCTTTAGCAAGTTCTGTTTGTAGAAAAGTAGAACAAAGCCATGGATATTGAGGGAACAATGGAAGTAGTGTGGTAACCTAATAATCAAGAAGAAATTCTTATCCATCATTGCCTGATTTGAATTTCATGATGAATTGACCATTAAATAATGAAAAAGTTGCATACATTTTATCATTAAGGGTGAAGAACTAGGTCAATTAAAATTACATGAAATGAGTTTTCCCCATTTTTTTATAGAACTGGCAAGTTACAGAAAGTAAGTCTGATATTTTTTTATTTGAACTCTCCTAGATGTTTTGAAGCTAAACTGTTCCCCTCCCCCTTTAATATGTTAATATGAACACCAATTCCTGGGGGGGGGGAGATATATGTGTGCATATATAAAAGACATTATTATTTAGTACCTTTCTACAGCATTGAGAGAAGGGCAACCACCCACTTCCTTCCTTGACAAAGAGAACATAGTTTTTCTCCATCAATGTCAAGAATAGACACTGTAAATTCAGTTGCTCTAATCTCCAGACATCTATCAGCAATAGGGTGGGACCGTCTGAATTAGTATTTCTATGAAACCAGAGGCTGGACATTTCTTAAAGCACTCAATGATTTCATCAGCCATTTGTTCATACTTTTCCCCATGGGGACCAAGTTGCTGTTTTCTCCAAGCCATCTATCTATTATACTCTGTGTAAACACAAATTATGTTTGTTAGAAAATTAAACATAATATGATATACATCTATGTCTCCATAATCACTTTTATGTTAAAGAAATACTCCAGCAAATGAGAGAAAGTAATAGCAGCATGCTAAATCTTACTTTTCTATTATTCTGAGCTTTTCAGAAGACTAAGCTTCCTGCAGAATTTCCAGTAGAAGTTTAGCCCTATTTGAAATATGTGGAGGTTTAGCCAAGAAATTCAGCTCTGGATCTAACTCACAATACTAACTTAGTTCATTTCAGCTGTAGAATAGTTTGTCACACAGTCAACCAAATATTTAGACTAGGTTTGGAATTTTTAATCCACCTATCAAGTCCTTCCCAATTACCTGGGATAGACATGTTTGAAAGTGTTAAAGGTATCATCACAGGATGAAAGCTGTCCCAAGTAAAGCTTCCTTTTGCAATTGATTGATGTGAATTTTGTCAGTGCCAATGGTGTTCAAGTGGTGCTCCACATGTTTTGGGACTGTAACTCAAGCACCTATTACTATTAGTACAATCTTTGCTTTCTTTGCAATAGTTTTTCAACTTCTATTTGCAAGTCCTTGTATTTGTTACTTTCTCCAGTTCTTTCTCTCTTCTTCTGCTGTCTCCAGCTACTGCCATGTCCACTATGCAGACTTTGGTAAAGAAGAGGCAGTCATGTTACCCTCACAACAGGCATCTGATTGCATGATCAATTTGAAGCCAGAAGGCCAAATTCCAGCAAAGAAATCGTATTTCATGTCTAGATACAATTTAGCCATTCTCAAGAAATATTTGCATACCAATATCAAAAAAGGGTTTATTACCCTTCCAACTCACCAGCACTGGCACCCAAAAACAAGGAAAAACACCAACCACTCTAAAGGGAACCATGGGCACCATTCATGATTATAAAGATCTAAACAGGTTAAAAATTAGAAGCTATCATCCACTCCCCCTTATCTCGGATCTTCTAGATCAGCTACAAAAAACACAGATCTTTATAAAACTAGACTTCAGGAGTGCTGAAACAGAATGAAAAAAGGACATGAGTATTTAACAACCTTCGATACAAGATGCAGTAAGTTTGAATACACAGAGATACCTTTCAGTCTGGTTAACTATGGAGCTGTTTTTTTCTAGATCTAATCTAACGAATCAGCGAACACCTAGAAGCAAACAAAGTAATAACCAAAAGCCAAAACTTTTGGGTTTGTCAAAAACAGATCATGCCAGACTAATCTTATTGCATTCTGTGATAAAGTGACAAAATTAGTGGACCAGAGGAATACTGTCGATATAATTTACTTGGACTTCAGTAAGGCATTTGATAAAGTAGACCATAACCTACTACTAGATAAAGAAGAAAAATGTGGGTTAGACAGCATCACCACCAGATGGATTCGTAACTGGCTGACCAACCGCACTCAACGTGTAGTCCTCAATGGAAATGCATCTACATGGAGGGAGGTATGCAGTGGGATACCCCAGGGCTCTGTTTTAGGCAAAGTAC
>QLTV01000787.1:451406-464956 GCA_003457575.1 Thermophis baileyi
TGGCTGAGAGCTGGAAAGCTCAGCAGCTCCCTCTGCTGTTTGAGGAGCTAAATGACATGAAGAGCCAGGGATAGAGGAGCTGGCTCCTGATTGGTTGGCCACTGACAGCTCCGATGCCTGCAGTTTCTCTGCTCTCAAGATCTGCTTTTCTATGGCTTTCATCCTCCTCTTAGCCAGCTTCTGGTCTGACTTGGAGGGAGGTAAAACCGTTGGATTCCCTGCAGACTGCCTTTGTGTGCCTCCACCCACGCTGGAGGAGGCAGGCATTCCTAGTTCCTGGGAAGGACCTCCCCTCTCCAAGGAACTCTGACGAGCCGCCATTTTGCAACTGTCAAAAGGTGACCGTTGAAAAGGAAAATAATAATAATAATAATAATAATCAGCCTTGTTGCCCGAGTCTGAAGCTGGGAAGGCAGGGCAGGCTCGAAAATAGCAAAGCGCGCCGGCTGGATTTCAAAGGCAAATTAAGCGGGCGGCGGCTGAGGCGACCTCAGGGTAGCCTGCTCCGATGCGTGCTGAAGCGCGGGAAACTGCAGCTGAGGCGCTTCTGCGGGCGGCGGCTGGGGCGGACCCAGGGTAGCCTGCTCCTTAGTAAAGGCACGCTGTGGCTGTAGGACCGGAGCTGGGTCGATCGCAGCTTGGGCGGCTGCTGGGGCGGACCCAGGGGAGCCTGCACCAAATTCAGCGGAGCTGTCAGCTACGGGCGGCGGCTGGGGCGGACCCAGGGAAGCCTGCACCGTCAGGGAAGCTGACAGGAGGGCTGCGATAGCAGGGGAAGGGAAAATTTCCCCCCCTTCAAGAAAAGACTGTGGGCGGCGGCCGAGAAGACCCGGGGTAGCCTGCTCCCAGAAACCCAAGTTAGCTGACAGGACAGAGCTCTCAATTCAATGCAGCCAAATCAGAGACCAAGCGCTCAAGGCTCCAAATTCAAACCTGCTCCGCACAAAAATTCTCCTAGTAGATCTGAATGGGAAATGACTCAATCTTCTGCCTAGGGCGAACAGCCACTAAGCGAAGCGTCTCTCTCTGGCAAGGACTGAGTCGATAACTGGAGCAGAGAGAGAGGCAACGGGGCGTGGCGAT
This sequence comes from Thermophis baileyi, assembly GCA_003457575.1. NCBI lineage: Eukaryota > Metazoa > Chordata > Lepidosauria > Squamata > Dipsadidae > Thermophis > Thermophis baileyi. The sequence continues at coordinate 452,490 of QLTV01000787.1, forward strand.
GAAAATGATGACTCAGGCTCTAGGCAGAAGGATGAAGTCACCACCCATTCCTGGACAATCCTGCACAATTATCATCACAATGAACAGAGTGATATTTAAACAGTTATTTCAGATCTATTTAAATAGTCTAGAAGATTTTGAAATCTATAAAGTTTCATGAAACTATATGAGCTATAGTGCCCATTCTAAACATAGAAAACATTAAACCTTTACAGAACTTTTCTAGGGAAGGCGCTCTATACATTGGGTTCAACTATAGAAAATGCCCTGTTCTATGAAGCCATGGACCACCTTCAGCTTAAAATAATTGAAGACAAAGCTGGGGAAGAACTGAACTAAAGTCACCAAGTAATTCCAACAGACATGTAAATAGAATATTTTTAAATCAAATTCTTAGTCATAAAAATGATTGTAAAGATTATTCATTCAGAACAGTTCCACAGACTAAGCAACCACATACAGAGACTTCAGGAAGACATGGTTTAGCAGCACCCTTTTATGGACTCTATTGAATCACTCTCTTATTCTGCTATTGTGCTTCTATTATTTTATTACACTATTGTGCTTCTATTGTAACAGGTCCTCATCATTACTAATTATTCTAGCTCTTACTCAAAATGAAGCAAGCCCAGAGCACCTAATCAACTGGAAGTTCTTTATTCACTTGCAACCTCTTCAACCCCTGAAGAGCATAAGCAAATTAAGAGTTGATTTCTCAGGATAAATGAGCCATGAATCTGCATAAAGAAACTATGAATCTTCATAAAAGAATTAGTTTTTCTGGGGGGAAAACCAAGCAAAAGAGCTTTGTGACATTTTAAAGACTATCCCATTTATTATCAGACAGTGCTAATGTTTATGGATTAAGACTATCCATCAGATCCAGCTGTACTTTCTTAATGTTAACATTCTTGATATTGTTTTGTTGATCACAAATGTAACAACATGAGACTTTGTAATTTTTTGGCAGCTAGATTTAGCGCTTTTAGTAAAAATTTCCAAAATAACTATAAATTGTGAAAATTGAGCTATGTTTAGCTGGACTGGTTCAGAGGACAGGACAATAAAATTAAAAAATAAAAATCAGTCTCTCAATTAAGCAAAATGGAAAAACATTATCTGTTGAGAAATCCTCAGCTATAACCATGATTCAGTTTGAACCAAGAGACATTAGCTTTGCAGACAGCAACTTTAAGACAGAAATGTTATTAATTCTCTCTGGTAATCATTCTACCTTTTTTCACTGTACCCTCATTTTTAACAGGGGTGCCAGAAATGTCTTCGTATGCAGAGAAAATGTAAAGAAAGCCAGTATGACATATTTGTTAAATTGTTGGAAACATACCAGAGAGATACAGTTCAAGTCCTCCCTCAGCTAAGAACTCGCAGGGTAGCAGGTGCCTTTGGGCTGGTCACTCTGAACTCAATATACCTCACAGGATTTTTGTTATAGAGAAAATAGGAGGAAGGTATCTATATTACTTCCAGGAAAGGTGAGATATAAATAAAATTAATAAATTTGTTTGTTTGTTACATTTGTGTGCCATCCATCCCATCTAGAGGCAGCTCTGTGTGGCTTACAAACATTAAAATTAGTAAACATTAAAAGGGACAAAACAAATAATAATAATTTATCATTAAAAGATGTGGGGGAGAAGGGAGCACGAAGAACACAGGGAGCAATGGGGTCTTCCCTTACTTCAATAGCCAATTCCAGAGTGATACCCACCCACTCTGTTGTGGCTCCAGGCCAAGTGGCAGAGCAACGTCTTTAGGCCCTTACAGAAGGTCAGGAGGGTTGGTGTGGTTCTCACTTGGGGGGGGGGACAAGACTTTTCAAAGAGCAGGAGCCATGAATAAATGGTAAAAAATTGTAAACTAGTTCAAGTCTCTCGATATATAATGTAATACATAATTATTAAGCCAGCGCAAATCTTTCAGACATATTTTGATAGTAGCAACACCACAAGCAAAGTGCCATTTCTTGGCTGGATCCTCTGGTAATTCAAAATGGCCTTCTCAGATGCATCGCACAAGCTTCCCAGATTGTCACCATATATTTTTCTTCAACTACTTCCATGGCTGTATTCTTGGGGAAGGTGTGACTGTCATGACACCCTGATCAATAGTGCATTGCTTGTGGCTTTGTTGCGAAGGCCCTCCAAAAGATATACACAGTCATACTAAAAGGAAAAATTAGTTTTTGTTGGAATAATCTGATCAAATAATCTAAAGTACCATGCAGAATAAAAGATACCACGTCTGTTCTTCAGCAATTGTACATACAGTATTATAAAATAAGCATATAATTAATACCTATTTAAATAACCAAATTGTTGGCAAGTTACTATTTTCTTCCCAGCTGCCTTTCAGATAAACAAAGAAAACACCAGGTAAGAAAACAAAATGCTGAGAAATTAATTATTCCGAAGAAATAAACCAAGTTATTCTTTTTCACTCAAGTCTTATATTTGAAACAATAGCAGCACTTTCATCCTAAAACTTCAAAGTGCACAACAAAATATTACATCAGAGTAAACATAGGGCTGAAAGATTTATAGAACATCCACAGGAATGGATTTTCCCTCCTCTCTTTTAACAAAATTGTTTTGTTTATTACTAACCTTTGAAAAGCCTAAAAGAAGGGAAAGTATAGGCTACAGAAGTAAAACTTTTTATGTGTAAGCAACATTGGAGCTTTGTCAGGCAGCTGGTTTGGGTAGAATGTGTTACATGTAGCCCAATGTGAGTAATAATATATCTCAAATAAAAATCAGCCCATGAATATACATAATCCAAAAGGTAATTCTCCCAATCTCTGAAATGTAATGGAGCTACTCTAGATCACTGATGCATGAATATTTACCGTATTCAGGCTTTACTGCTCTCGATCTGGGTTCAATTTTGCAAATTAAAATGAGAGCTGTGTGGATAGAGAGATTAAAGTGCATCCCAACGCTTGCCTGTTTCCTTGGTGTGGCAGTGGTGATCTGGTTACCGCTCTGTTAGGTTATTTCTTTTTACTTAGCAGAGTAAGTCAGAAGCAATTGAGAATGGAGGATAGAGGTCACAATTAATTCACCATCTTGTAGTAAAAAGAGCAATTAAAAATAAAACAATACTAAAACCACACTGCCGTCGTAACACAGAAATCAGGAGTTAAAATAAAATCAGTTCTTTAGAAATAACATTTTAAATGCTTTCACAATTACTGGGAGGGGAAAGCAATTTTTGTATTAATTTTTCTATGGAAATAAAATTCTATTTTTTTATCAAACTGTAATATTCTTTTAATGTAAGAAATTTTGTGTCAATTAACACATCCCAATGAAAGGAGCCAGCAAAACAAAGAATTAACACAATTCTTTGTGGAACACAATTCCACATAAGTTAGCTTTCATTAGTAATGTTTACCTATGGCAGATTTTGCTTGAAATCTGGTAAAGTGGGCCACTTTAAATGTGAACTTTAGAGATAAAAAGTTAAGCCAAATTATTCAAATATAAAAAGATGCTTTTAAAAGATACTGAAAAATATAGTGTAGTATCTCAGTGCTGCTTTTTGTGAATAGAAAACAGCTTTTTATATATCTTGGCAAAAAGAAAACAAAATTGCTTTATTATATAATTTTAAAAGGAAGCATTTTTTAAACAATACAATCTGAAAAAGCAAGAAATTAATCTTTCAAAAATATGTGAAAAACTAGTTTTCAGAATAATGAAACACCTGCAACTTTGCCTTTTTAAAATTCTGGAATACAGGATATAAAGATTTTATTATCAGTATTTCTATAGTGGTCATTTGTATTTCTACAAATGAGTAATGATGCACTTGCACAGACAAGACACTGTAATAGAAAAAATAAGCTCCTCCTGCTAACTTTTTCTAAACTCAAATACAGAAAAATATTAAAGAAGGCTTAAAAGAGGCTCAAAACAAAAATGACTTTAACATAGCTAATATTTTCAGCACAGAAGAAAAATTCATTCAGGCAAGAACCCCAAAACTGTATTTATCATGGTGAAGCCTCATGTAGAGTAGCCCTACAGTGATATAGGTGGCAAATAAATTTTAATAATAATAATAATAATAATAACAACAACAACAACAACAACAATACAGTCTGAACATCTGGCTGACTGTGCAATAAACCATAATAATATAATATATTTTGATACACAGCATGCCAATCGGCCATTTTTAGCCTACAAGCAACATTCTGGAACCAAAGGGATACTGTCATTTGAAAACTTTCACCCGCAGTCTTGGTAAACAATTCAATATTTTTCTCTCTACTTTCTTAAAAGCCCCAGATGTGTTTCACACATCAAAAGTGCCTAACTTATAAAGTTAAAAGTAAACCAAGGGCTTTTGTTCCAAGTCATCATTGATGAACTAATTATTCCTGGATGTTGCTTAATGAAATATTATTTTTACACATTAAAACATTTAACAGAATGAGTTTTATGAGTAATAGGAAAGGTCTGATCCTGGCTTACAAATTTTAACATTTTCTTCAAAAATACATTAAATATGATCAGAACTCTCTACCACCAGCAATGGGTGATAATAGTAACCGAACTAATTTACATGGTAACTAAAATAAATTGCTCTGTTTTTCTTTCATGGAAGTGAAGATTGGGGGGGGGGGGATGACAAGTTCTCTAGACTTCATCTCAATGCCAAAACAAGAGCTTTCTCTTAGGTCTCTCACTGTATTTAATTGTTGTCAAATATTCCACTTGAAATATGCAAACTTGGATTATGTAAGAGAGAACACCATTAATATATTATGAACTCTTATAAACCCTCCTAAAAAGCATCATTTTCTGCTAATGAACATTTGGCTTTTAATTATAACATAATGGAAAGAAAAAGTTATTTTAACCACATTAATTTTGTGTTCTTTCTCTCATAGAAATATGAAAATCCAGAGAATACATTAAAATGCAGTAACTTTTTTAGTACCACCACTGAACGCAAGAGGTTCTGAGAATAATGATTTCTATAAAACAAACATTTCCCTTTCCTTCATTTTAAATATGAACATATTATAACTTGACCAAGAAGAATTAATACTGTAATTAATCAAGACTTAGACACCAAACTGGTAAAAATGGCATTCCAGTATAATCCTGCTTATTAAATGAAATCTCTGTGTTTACCAATCATGAGAATAAAGAATGTCAGAACTTCAATTTTCTTCCTGTTTCAGAACATCTAACTTTAATGTGAATTTGAAAATGAATTTGAATTTGAAAATGACATTATAATCCCATTAAATTGGTCAGGAATAAACCCACTGGGGTTCAGTTGGATATTTCCAAATGAGTACAGATTTTTCAATCTAAGTTATTTCCAATGCTTAGTTTCATTATTACAGGTCTTTAAAAGAGGAGAGAGAAAAACCCAACAGCTCAGTGAGTAATCCTTCTCTAATTTAAGTCCCTAGATATCATGGGTTCCAGCCAACAATGTCACTTCTCCAAATCTACACAAGAGGTTTGCTCAATCTTCAGAAAAGATATAGAAGGCATTCGGGAAATTAAATGAAGAAGGAAAATCTGTTTTGCCAAAATTATCAGTTCTATATTATGAATGGACAAAGTTGGATATAACCCCATATCAAAAATTAAGCAGGTCCCCCAAGCAATATAAACTGACCCATTGACTCAGCTCCAACCCTTGCAATCTGATTAACAAATGTAAACAAACGTTCTCCACTTATTGATAACATTAAATTGTCACATTGCTTAGTTTTTAAATATCCTTCTGCTTACATAAGCCTTCTTTAAAGCACAGAAGTAGACTTGTTATAATAGTTGGTCTTTTTAAAAAAGGACCATTTTTTAAATAATACTGAATATACTGTACATAATAAGAATGGAGATTTATTAAACTTGCAGAAGAAAAGTTGTCCAGAATTAGTCCAAATAGTTAAACAGGACAGATTGATTATTACATTCTGTTCCTGTTATTTTAAGAGCATGTAAATGCTAATGTTTACTCTAAAATTATTATGTTTTCATATATCATCCATATGCCTAACCTCTTACGTTATGCTGGAAAAATACCACATTTTTCTATTTACATTTTGGAAATCTTGGTAAAAATCTGTATCTCAGTTGAGTTATAATATTTGCCAACCATAGGAGAAAAGAATTTGTCCATGAATCCAAAGATCCAGGAAGGTCTTAGACCTAGCCTGCATGTTGAATCACATGAGGAAAAAAAACACCTGTATTTAAGGATGCTTACGCAAATGTATTTTGTTATTGCTACACATGGGAAAATAATCTAATTATCAAAAGCACCTCTGGAAAATACTCAGTTGCCTGTGTTAGGTCCAATATTGATACAGCCCTGGGCAAGGTCCCCCTTATTATTTTGTATCATTTAATATCCATTCAAAACAAAAAATAAATTGTAAAATGTAAAAAATGTTTTTAGTGAAAAGAAAAAGCAAGTAAAACAGGCATAGCAGACCTTTACTGACCTTCAAGCACACATTTTTTTAAAATAACTGTTATGTTCTAACTGTTTGAACTATGTTGCATGGTTCCAACCAGGTCCAGCGTTTCAGCGGGAAAAAGCTCAAACGCTATTGGCTGTTCTGTCTGACAGCTCCCTATAAAAGGGCAAGCTGTCAGACTGCTCTTTGCTGGTTGCTTACACAAGAGCTGAAATAAAGAGCTGCTTTGGAAGTCTGTCTCCTGTCATCTCTACCCACTATCTAACAGTGGCGACGAAGGTGGGATTTTGTATTGGTCACCGACCATAAGCCGCTATTGGGACTTTTGGCTGGGGACCGTCCCACTCCGGCTGCCTTGTCGCCCCGTTTTGCACGATGGGCGATCTTTCTTTCAGCATATTCCTATCGCCTGGTACATCGGCCAGGAAGGGACATGGGCAACGCGGACGCTTTAAGTAGGTGCCCGTTGCCCGATTTGCTGTCGGACATTACTCCGGACGCCCCGGTCCTCCTTATCGACCTGGCGGACTCGGGTCTGGTCACCTCTGCCGAGGTTGCCAGGCACACGGCCAGGGACCCACTATCTAACAATAACCTCTCTCAAAGGTCTAAAAACATTAAGGACCCATATTTTTTCAACATCACATGTCTACTCTGCCTGTATTACCTAAGGTACTCTGGCTAATAAAAAACATATCATAGCATAAAACCATGAATAACAAAAAAAAGTTGGAAACAGAATTTAAAATGTAAGGGAATGATATTAGAATTTAAACAGTTAACAAGGTGGAGAGAAGAAGCAACAGGTATCATCACTCTACCCATGTTAAGTTTAGACAAACACTCAGGATTGCATTCTCTTGCACACTCCTCCCTCACTCCCATGTGGATGGAAGGATTTGACCAATCTGAGTTCAATCATTCTTTGTCATTTCATCAAAACCATAAATAGATTTATAATGAACTCTGGTTAATTTAACAAGTTAGATTTATAATTATGGTTTATTTATTGATTGATTGATTGATTGATCATATTTATGCCATTTATGCCATCTCAAAAGAAGCAACTTGTTTTGAACTTGTTTTGAAATTGTTTTGTTTCAACTTGTTTTGAAAATAATTCATGTAACTGAAACAAAACATGGAAAAAAGAGAAGGAAGAATGAACTAAAACATGTATGGGCAATTATTTGGTGGCTATGAACTATATTTATTTTAAAAAGCTGAAAGCCATTAAATGAATAGGCTGGGTATTAGGGATTTTCAATTTTTTTTTATTTCTGAACTAAAAATGCTTATTTTAGAGCTTATATCATAGTTTTCTTATTTTTCACCTCAGAATCAGTCAATGAAAATTTCATAGGCTGCAACAAGTTTATACAGAGACTACACATAGCTCTGGAACCTCAAATTCTTCATCCCAGTATTAGTTCACTACTTAACAGATAAAATTTAAGTCTGAAGTGTTCCTTCTAGAACAACAATTACAGAACTATTTCTTCCTATTGTTATTTTTTATGCAAAGCAAGAGGAATTAATAGGGTAAGAAAGATGAAAGGAAACCAGAGAAATAAGAATCCAGAATTCCCAGGACAATGAGAGACAGACTCACTGAGATAATTTCCAAATTAAAATTTTAATGTCCAAAAAATCAACTAAATCTAGAGAATATGAACAAAATTTTATATACCATATACTGTACACTCATATATTTCATGCTTTTATATCTGCCCATAATTAACATCAGGCAGCCAGATATATAAGATGATCAAAGTTAACCATAAAAACCTACAGGCCACCAATCTATACTACATTTTTTTTCCAAAACACGGTAGGAATTAAGATTAAGGATTAAGCAATGCTTTATTAATCTATGCCAATTTGTTTCAGAAATATTTATTTCAAATATTTCCATTTAAAAACACATGTCCTCTCTGCAATGGCAGAAGAGCATTTTAGAATGAATAAACTAGAAACTAGGAAAGGTGGAAAGAAAGGATTGTAGTACTGATCTTTTTCCTCATTTGCAGACAATTACTTCGAAACAGTTAATAGCACAAAAATAATCCCAAAAATGAGATATGTTAGCATCAATTAATTTAACTCACATAACAAAGAAATGTCTTTTTAGAGTTGAGAGATATAGGCCACACATGGGGCGTCATGATTTGTACAATGATTTAATGGACTTTAAAATTTACAGTTACACTTACAACAACAGTATGGTCTGTCAGTGCACATTTTTTGTGGAGAAATATCCTACAAGTGCAGATTAGCAAGAACGGATGCAAAATCTAAACAATATAATACACTTTTTTTTAAAGATAAAGCAAACTGGTTATGTTTATTTTTAATTTTGACTTGTTCTTATTTATCAATTGTCAAAATTACTTTGGCAGAGATAGAAAAGTTCCATTTAAAATTTGGAAGAGCCATGTGAACTACATAATAATGGGAGAGATAAATAAACTAAAATAAATCTAAATCAATGTAAGACAGCTTTGTTCATATATTAAAAGCATTACAATTCAACAATTTGAAATTCCAAATGAGCAAGAGGCTGCAACACATTCCAACACATGCAACTAGCGTGTCTTTATTATGGAAAGAATTAAAATGGGACATTTGGAAATCTTTTTGTGAAAACCTGAATCTCAAAATATACTCCAAACAGTTAATACAATTGAAGGAGAAATGGAATTCATTATTTGCAGGAGCTAAATAGACACATTACCACAAAATCTGCAGGGAAATATTTGTACTTATATCACACAAAAGCTACAAAGGGAAACATATTTTTACTTCTAAGATCAGCATTAGAGATAAGTAAACACACAATTCCATGTGATGCAAATCCACACTGTAGGACTGCACCACAGAATAATGTAATTGCATAAAAAACAGCAGCAAGTACACATTTGGTCACAAAATGTGTACTTTCATAATGGGGAACCAACTGAATGGGAAATATCTTAAGATAAATCCAGGTGTTCTCATCCAAATACATTTCTTACAGTATAGGAAAATGGCTTCTATACTGCAAGTTCTGCCCATATCAGACAGTGTAAATTAAATTGTTTCTTCGTATATCAGAAGAGGATTTGGAGATGAAGCATACCTGACTATAAGTCAGGAAATAACAGACTTAAAATGTGAAAAATTCACATACATGCTTTAAAAAGTGATTATATGCTTCAATTCTTTGAAGAGAGATTGTGTTAACAAAGTCCTCTCTCAGTTTTAAAAGGTTGTAATAAGCCTCAATTTTCCTTTCTTAAAATTATACTGAACTGTGCTTGCTATTCTTCTGTTCATAAAATATTCAAATATATTTTTATCCTAGAAAAGTGCAAAAACTTAATGCAGAGACCTATCAAACCAATGTCTTTTGTATTTTGATTGTTCTTATTTAAAAACTGGAAGAATGTTAGAAATGAAAGAATGCTGGTAGAAACAAGCAAATTAACCAATTAACCTTGCACATCTCACTTATACTCTTATATGTTGTGAAAACACCAAGAACAGAGCACTAGTTGCACCAGTTAAGCTATCCACATTCATTAACTTAGTAGTACACTACATTTTTCATAATATTTAACCTTGAATGAAGAAATAAGTGGTTCTCTGATTCCTTGGTTCTCTTTTCCCTTGAATTACGAGGGAGAAAAAAAGACATTTTCAGATGTCTTTAAAAAGTTGCAGAGTTATTATTATCATATATTACCATTATCATTATATATATGAACTTATTATCAGAGTTCAAAATAAGAATAAAAAATTCTACTTCACAGTTTGAATTGATCACATAATAACAACTGCCAGGATCCTCAAAAATAATAGCTGCTACAAAATAGTATTAGGTATTTTAAAGGCTTTTATAATTTACCTTTAGTAATAATTTATATGCCTTTTCACCAAAACAGAAAAAAGTAACTTCAGCAACAGTTTTATTCCTTTCCAAATTCCTACCATCTTTGTATATAAAATGGCTAAAGGGCATTCTATATATGTTCATTTTTCTTGTCTAAGTATTTGCTGCTCTGGCACTACAGAGAAAGGAAATCATTTTGTAATTTAACATTCATTCAGCTCTAGTAATTTTTCTATAAGTCTTTGGCTCCATCTGCTGACTTTTAATGTTCAAAATAATTGATAATGGCTGAAGCATTAGTCTTAGAATCTTAATTTGAAGGTCATTCCTTTTAGTCATGAGGAGCACTTCAGATCAGGCTCATCACTGAAATGGTGTGAAACAATTGAAGAGCAATTTCAGATTAATACTACTAAATGAAGCTAATCCAGGAACACAGTCTAGGTACCGGTTTTCAGAACTTTTAAGATGAATCAAGTTAAACTAAAAAAAACAAACCCTAAATTAAAAGAAAAGCAACAAGTGGCAGCGACACAGAGACCTGTTTCGTGTATCAATCTAAGCCATGATTTGTAGTCTTACTGAATAAACCACATTTTTAACTCATAAAATACCCTAAGCCAAAACAAATCAAATAAAATTATGGATTACTGTGATATATGAATCCAGTCACATTATAATTACTGACATATTATTTCATTCTGTTATATTGCCTGCAAACTAAAAATAAAAACTGGAAATCTTTGTTACTGCAGATTTTCTCTAATAAATGTTTTTGCACAGAACTTGTAGAGAGTCAGAAAGCTTATCTTGGACAAGCTATGCAAAAATGGTTACAAAAACAAAAGTAAGCTCTAAGCCTGGGAAGGAGAATCTACAGATAACCCTTACTTAATGACCAGTTACTTAATGACTGATCAAAATTATGGTGGACTTGGAAAGGGCACTTTATAGCCTGTAAAGAACTTCTGACCATCTTAAAATGTCATGCCACTCCCCTCCCCAATCATGTGATCATTATCTGAGTTCTTGGCTTGGGACCAGTTGCCAAGTGCCTCACGATCATGTGATCGCTATTTACAATCTTTCCTGCTGGCCTCCCCAAAAAGTCAAAGAAGAAGCCATCACATCTCAGGGAATTAGCTGTAAAAGCTCCCTGCCAATCTGTGCCTGCTTGGATCTTGACAGCTGAAATCCAAGAAGGCACAGATCTTAAATTTTCTCTCTCTCTGCCTCTTAGAGCTAGCCATATATTCTGAGAGAGAAGGACTCCAAGTTCCATACATGCAGACTTCAGTTGCCAAAATTCAAGCATGCATGGAACTTGGAATCTCTCTCTTCCTGCCTCTGTAGAGCTGAAATTTCCTCCTGGCAAGCTGTCTTTTCACTCTAAAAAAGGCTGCCTGCCTGGAGGGAATCTCAGCTGACAACTCTCAGCTCCTGAAGCGCTGCCTGATGGGTGGAAATGAGATGTCTTCCTGACAAGCAACCCTTTTGCTCCATCTGCTTAACAATCCAAGAGGTGGAAGGCGTGGTCAGCTTCCCTCGGCGCGACGTCTCCCGCGAAAGCTCCGTGGGGACGTCGAACTTGCAGCCGCTTGGGAGCTCTGGTTCCGTCTGAACCGAGCTGAAATTCCCCTGGAGGGGGAGGGAAGAAGTGGGGGCCTGGCAGGTTCCCTGGAGGGTAAGGCAAACCCCCGGGGAACGCTGCACAAACCCCGCGACCGGCAGCTGTACAGGGCTCTTCGAGCGCCATAGAGGGAACGACCACGAACAGGAAGAAGAAAGTAAAGAACTGGGATCGATCTAGCTAAGAAGATTAAAGTCTTTAAAGTCTGTAAAGTTTGCAAAGCAGCGTCCGAACCGAGCTGAAATTCCCCTGGAGGGGGAGGGAAGAAGTGGGGGCCTGGCAAGTTCCCTGGAGGGTAAGGCAAACCCCCGGGGAACGCTGCACAAACCCCGCGACCGGCAGCTGTACAGGGCGCTTCGAGCGCCATAGAGGGAACGACCACGAATAGAAGGAAGAAAGTAAAGAACTGGGATCCATCTAGCTAAGAAGATTAAAGTTTTTAAAGTTTTCAAAGCAGGAGAGGAGACAAAGAAATGTGCTGTACTCGGGTGAGT
>QLTV01000787.1:494208-517688 GCA_003457575.1 Thermophis baileyi
ACAATTTATGTTTTATTTGTTTCCTAGTATGATTTGATTGCTTATTAGTAACCTATGACTATCACTAAGTGTTATATCTTATGATTCTTGATGAATGTATTTTATTTTTCTTTATGTACACTGAGAGCATATGCACCAAAGACAAATTCCTTGTGTGTCCAATCACACTTGGCCAATAAAGTATTCTATTCTATTCTATTCTATTCTATTCTATTCTATTCTATTCTATTCTATTCTATTCTATTCTATTCTATTCTATTCTATTCTATTCTAATTCATATGGACATATTAGAATTACTGATCAGATTTAACAGACCATGGATGTAAATATTTTCATAACTTATGCAAGAAACTTATGCTACTCTGTTCCAAACTCATGTTGTTCCTTATTTCCTTAGCGTGCTATAATTAATTAGGAAGTCTTCAATTAACAATAGCTTATTATTTTATCCACAATGGAAAATTATGAACAGATTCAAAATAGACCATAATCTTAAATCAATCTGAAACTCCGAAAGAGTTAGAAACGATGGTAAATTCAAAAGTTCCTGTCATGAGAGCTTTATGAGTTCATTGTGCAAAATCCAACACACAGCACACCAAAAATCCAAACTATGATAACTCCAAACTATTGGATTGTGTCCAAACTATGATAAATCCAGTTTGATATTTGGCCTCATGTGAGAACTCTGAGTTGATTTGTTCGATGATTCATTTGTTATTTTTCTTGACTATCAAGAGTCTTGATTCTCTTCATGTCATGATCCAGATTCTTACTCTGAAGAAGCTGCCCCAGCTGAACTGGTGGAATGTCAGCCTCAGAAGATACAAAGCCAGGAGTTTATCTGGAAGCTATCAGGAAACTATCAATCTATCAAGGAAGTATATTATCTCCCAAAGTGCAAAGATCAAAGACATGACAGTGGTGGTGCAGTGGTTAGAATGCAGTATTGCAGGCTAACTCACTGCTCACTGTCAGGAGTTCAATTCTGACCGACTCAAGGTTGACTCAGCCTTCCATCCTTCCGAGGTTGGTAAAATGAGGACCCAGATTGTTGGGGACAATATGCTGACTCTGTAAACTGCTTAGAGAGGGCTGTAAAAGCACTATGAAGTGGTATATAAGTGGTATCCAACTAATCAAGGCCACTGATTATTATACCGTTCTCCTCTTTCATGTTGGGATGAACAGTACAACAAAAAAGAGCCTAGAAAAAAAAATCAAATGTCTAGGCAGAAAGGCAAAAGACTTAAGAGCACAGCTGGTGTTTTCATGCATACCTCCGATGCATGGTCAATATCTAATGAAGTAATAGAGGATTTCAGAGGTAAACTGCTGGTTCAAGAGATGGTGCTGTCAAGAAAAAAATGTATTTGTAGACCATGGTCTACACTATCTCCATGTTGGCCTTTGCCAAGAGATGGGCTCCACCTCACAAGGACTGGGAAGAATGTGTTTGGAAGACATCTCACTTGGGTCTATTTCTCTGACAAGCTGAGGGACAAAAAGGACAAGTATAACAATATCTTCAAATAGCCCAAAACTTCAAGACACAGTCAGAAAAAGCTAAGGCTCGTAATTCAAAATCAAATGAGTTAACAATATCAAAAACAATATTAATTAAAAAGCATATAGTTTAATAGACTGAAATATTCCTTCCACATACCAAACAGAAAAACAATTTTTCATTCAACAATTATTCAGAGAATAGAAGTAACTTCTCTCCTTCATCATGGTCCCATGTTTCTGCATCTGCTCCAATGTGCCTGGTATATCTCCACAAGCTGGAGAGTGGATAGCCACTCTGTGACTGTACATATTCACAAAACTGGATGGCTGTATCATTACGATATTATGCTTGAAGATAATGAGGTGTGGGATAACTTGGCTTTGAACATAAGCAGGGGAACAGAATGCACAAATGACTTGCACTTCATTCTCTATGCTTCTTTGTTATGTCTGAAATGTAATCTGCGCTTTTCCCTCCACACTTAGATGTGCAAGCTCCCGCAGAAAAGGAGCCTGCGCATCTCAGATATCCAAGGCATTCTAAAGAAGCACAGAGACTATGAAATATAAAGCATATGGGCTTCCTGTACTTCTTCCATGCTACTAGAAGAAATTCAAAATTAGTTTCAATAAAAACTACTAAATCCATATTTCACCCTATAGATTTATTTGGCTGAAAGAACTGATATATTTGGCAATTAGTAGTGTGTAGAAATTTCTTAAGACATACTTTCATGTTTTTCCCCCCTCAGAACATTTAAGAAAAGTGCAAAATCTGATTCCAATTTACATATTAAGTTGGGAAGGATTAATTAGTTCATATTAAAACACTAATAAAATGACCTATCTAGGTCCACAACATAACAAACTTTAGAAGCCATCAAACACAAAGATTCTGACTTCTGACATTGTACTTCATAAGCACTTCCCGATATTCATGCTATATGTGGTTACTTAACCTGTGGATCCTGCACTTCCCCAGGCGCTCCAAAAGAGTTAGCCACTCTGTTTGCTCTTAATTTTCTTCAATTTTTTAATGTTTTCTGACATTCATTTTAACCCAACTATTAACTGAAACATATCCCAAACTGAAGCAAAAATAAAAAATGACATTTGTAAGTTAAGGCAAGCAGATTGAAGTGTTATGCATTTCCAGAATAGAGCTGAATTCTTAGAACAAGTAACAAAAATTAATTGATTCCACGACTCTTTTCTTAGCCTGTAATACCTGTTTATATTTTGTCTTGAAGGGCAGGAGATCCTGGGTTGAATAAAAACGAGGATCTTTTTTACATTCCTTAAAGCAAGAAAGCAGTTGTTTCTTGGCTGCATGGCGTTTGCTATCAAGCCAAGGATGGTTAAAAGAGGATTCCTGTTAACACCAAATGGACAAGTAAAGGGTTGGCTGAAGGAGCTGAACAAGTTGAGGACTCCAAAGGCACTGATAAGGGCAGACTCATCCATAACAAACTTAGCCTCATTTGTTTAATTGTCATTCTTCTATGTTCTGGCTTAGTTAAGGACAAACAAGGAGTGAAAATACTATTATTAACAACAGGGTTAACATTTGGCAATCTGTGGGTATCAAAGACAGCAGAGCTGAGCAAAGGAGTTACCCTTCCATAATGGAAAACTGATTGGGATTTCAAATCCTTTTAAAATGAAAAGGATTTCATTTTATGCAACACGTGTGGTATATAGATTGCTTAAAAGGCAGTAAAATTCATTAAATGCCAGGCATGCTTGAGAATCATTCAACCATGCACAAATCTATTTGCTAGTGGCAGCAATGGGAAAACTGCCCCAAAGAAGTTACAATTGCTCTTCTATAGATCCAGTGACTGGAATTGAGGCCAGGCAAAGATAAATGAAGAGAAACTTGATTTAATTGCAAGAAACAGGTCAGCTTTGATGAGGTAACTTCTTTGAGTACTTACACACTTCCATCAATAAGTAGACTTTTATTGGCTTATAATTTACTGTTCTTTTGCCCTAAGGGATGTCGCTTCACTAGATTGTCTATTTGAGCATGAGCTTCAATAAAGGCAGGGGAACTCTCTGTGTGCTTTTGTGCAGAGACTTCCAAATCATTTTTTAACAGATCTAAATTATTTTTAGGGATGCTAATTGCTCAAACATTGAAATAACAGTTTCAGTTACGGCAAACATTGTTTTGTCATAAGTTTGGTTGTGCCATCTCATACTGGCAGTTTTTCCTAGTCCTTGCCCTCTGCAATCATGTTATTTTCTTTAGAAGAAACTGGAGAGTGAATAAAATCCACTGAAGATTTATTTATTTGTTTGTGTGTTTGTTTGTTTATGTGTGTTATATATTTGTTTGTTTGTTTGTTTGTTTGTTTGTTTTATACACAGGCTACCTCACCATCGATTGGGGGGGGGAGCAGCAAAGAATCTAACAAATGTATTAATTCCTCACCAAGGGATGCAGAAAGATCCAGTAATTGCTGTTTTTCTATTTCAGTTTGTAAATCCCATTCAAGAGCCTTGAATTTGGCAGATGGGAATCGGGAAATGGTTACTTACTGTTTCTTTCTGCAGAAAAAGCTTGTCAATATACAGCTATTTAGAGTGCTGTGAGCCAGGACTGGCTCCAGGATGCTTCTTCCTTTTCCCCCATTTCCCCAAATGAGAGGCCTGCTTTCTTTCCTTCTTGCTGCCTGACTTTTGTCTTTTCCTCCCAGAGAGTTGCTGACGTATAAGAAAAGCCATTGAATTACTTTGATGGGTCTTGACCCATTCTAAACCGAAGGGCAGCTCGCAAAAGACATCCTATCCCATCAGACAGCTATCACACACCCCATTGCCAGAACTTCGCCGACGATGTCAAACTATTTAACACCACAGACAATGCTACTACCCTTCAGAAAGACCTTGACTATGTATCAGAATGGTCAAACAAGTGGCAACTTCAAATCTCAATCAACAAATGCTCTGTCTTACACATTGGCAAAAAGAATCAGAACACTAAATACAAGCTTGGAGGACACGACCTTGTAGACGACCCTCATTCTGTCAAGGATTTTGGAGTACTCATATCTAATGATCTAAGTGCCAAAGCCCACTGTAACAACATTGCCAAAAAGGCACTAAGAGTAGTCAACTTCATCCTGCGTGGCTTCTTCTCTGGCAACCTTACCCTGCTAACTAGAGCATACAAAACGTTCGTTAGACCAATTCTTGAATACACCTCTCCTGTCTGGAACCCGCACTGCATATCGGACATTAATAAAATTGAGAGCGAGACAACTTAGAAATACAAACTTAATGTAAACCGCTCCAAACTCGACTGCAGAAAATACGACTTCAGCAACAGAGTGATCAATGCCTGGAATTCACTACCTGACTCTGTGGTTTCTTCCCCAAACCCAAAAAACTTTAACCTTAGACTGTCTACTGTCGACCTCACCCCATTCCTAAGAGGTCTGTAAGGGACGTGCATAAGCGCACCAGCGTGCCTACCGTCCCTGTCCTACTGTCCTATTGTCTTCATCTATCTGTATTCACTTTGATTATGTTTATGTTTATACCTATACCTGCTATCTTGTACATGTTTGACAAATAAATAATAAATAAATAAAAATAAATAAAACTTGCATCCTCACTGCAAACATGTGTTCAGGAAGAACAAGGCAAAATCTGACAGGCAAATTCAACCTGCTTGCACCAGCCAGCTTCCAACAACTAGGCTACACTCATGTGCTCACATACACTGCCCTGTTGGGCACCCATTCCATCCCAAAAAGTGATCAGGACTTCCAGGGAAGCAGTGGAGAACTAAAGACAGCTGCACAGGAAGCAGAACCGACGACCGTGGCAGAAAGAGAAGCCGGTGAATGAAGCAGTTCCCTGAATTCCTCTCCTCCATATAAAGGAGGGGACTTGGGATTGATTCCGCAAGCAGCTCCCCATGATGAGACCATAAAATAGCAGTCTCCTCCAGGTTTCAGAACTCTGGAAGTCAGGAGAGACAGTTTTGTCCAAGCCATGGTCGAGAAGCCTTTGAAGAGATACTGAGTTCGCCCACTGCCTTTCTCAATCACTAGTTTTACTGTAAATGACTTGTAGATTGATTTTTTTGGTATTAGGAACTTTTAGAAGGACAAGTTTTATTACCCTGCATGATTTTCCTGTAACTCAAGTGAAAGAGGTTTTATGTAAGTTTAAAACTTAAAGAAAACTTTTTTTATTTGGAAATAAAGAGCAAAAGGATGAATGGAATGTTGATTTTGGAAAGCTTTGAAATGGTATAGGACCGTGATGGCGAACCTATGGCACGCACAGCCCTCTCTGTGGGCACATGAGCCGTCACCCCAGCTCAGCTCCACCGTGCATGCGCGCATGCCTCCTGCCGGCCAGCTGGTTTTTGGGTCTCTGCCGTGCATGTGTGGGGGGTGGGGTGCATGTGGGAGATGCGCATGCATGCACAGGGGCGGGACGCATGTGGGAGATGTGCGTGCATGTGTGGGGGACGGGGTGCACACAGGGTGGTCATGTGAGCATGCGCAGGGGCCATGCGTGCATGCACGGGGCATGGGGCGCATGCGGGGACTCGCACGTGCATGTGCGGGGGCACGGGGCACATGGGGGTCGCATGCGCATGCATGGGGGTGGGGTCGTGCAGGGAGGTCGCGCATGCATGCGCGGGGGCAGGGCACATGGGGAGGGTCACACTCGTGGGGAGGGGCACTCGGCGATGAAAAGGTTAGCCATCGCTGGTATAGGTGGTCGGATTGACTGGAAATAAGGTTTTGAAACAATTATAATGATCCCTGTGGTTTGTTTAAAATATTATTAATATTATTAAAAATATATGACAATTTTGAATTTAAGTGTAAAATATTTTCCTGGGAAAATGTTCGGGATGAGAGAAAAACAAGACAAGAGGATACCTTGAAGGCTGGTTACTAGAGGCAACCAGAAAGAATTAAAGATTGTAATTAAAAGAGAAGACCACTAATATAGAATGGAAAAAAGTATTTTAACTCTGGAAGAATTCAAAGATACTTGGCAACAATGTACCCAGAACTTTCTCTTAGGCTGTCTGATACTATAAAAATAGACTTAAAAGGGGAGACAGAAGAGGATATAACTAAAAATCATGTTGTTTTGAATATGGATTTAAAACTGACAGGATACAATTCAGTTAAGAACTGTCTCTCTTAGCAACAGAAATTTGGGGCTCAATTGTGGATGTAAGTCGAGGACTATCTGTATCAGGAGAGCAGAAAGAGTTTTGGCATTGGGTTCATGACACTGGTACTATTGCTAACACTAAGCATATGGTAAAATCATTTCAATATTCCTACATATGCCAGATGCTGGTTGCCAGAGTTATATGCCTCTCTTCAGAATCTCTACCATGGTAATCTCCTCCCTGGTAAAAGAGAAGCTAGGAGAAAAAGCAAGGATCAAAGAGAGCCAGTTTGGTCTAAAGAATAAAATAGCTACTGTAGAAGGGACGTTCGAGATCTTCTAGTCCAATCCCCTCCTCAAGCAGGAAATCCTATATCATTTCAGACAAATGATTTTTTTATTATTTTATTATTTATTATATTTCTATGCCGCCCAACTCCCAAGGGACTCTGGGCAGCTTACAACAATATAAAAAACTATTAAAAGAAAACATAATAAAAACATTTAAAAACAGTTAAAAACTCATACACACCGTTTCATGGCCGGATCTCGCCAATTACAGAGGCGAGATCAACGGCCCCAAGCCTGCTGGAAGAGTCAGGTCTTCACCGCTTTCCGGAAGGCCAGCAGGGTGGGGGTGGTCCGGATCTCAGGAGGTAACTGGTTCCAGAGGGCCGGGGCAGCCACAGAGAAGGCCATCCCCCATGGGCCCGCCATAGGGCTTTAAAGGTAATAACCAACACCTTGAATTGTGCCCAGAGACCAATAGGAAGCCAGTGCAGCTCGCGGAGTATAGTTGTAATATGGGTTTACCTAGGTGTACCCACGACAACTCGCACAGCCGCATTCTGGACCAATTGTAGTCTACGAACACTCTTCAAGGGTAGCCCCATGTAGAGGGCGTTGCAATAATCTAACCGTGAGGTGACACGGGCATGGGTGACTGTGAGGAGAGCCTCTTGATCCAAGTAGGGTCGCAATTGGTGCACCAGGCGAACCTGTGCAAAGGTCCCCCTAGCTACAGCTACCAAATGTTGCTCTAATTTCAGCTGTGAGTCTAGGACGACACCCAAATTGCGAGCCCGTTCTGAGGGGGACAATTCCCACCCCCAGAACCAAGGATGGACAGTCGACATAGTCTTTGGGAGGCAATACCCACAGCCACTCGGTCTTGTCTGGGTTAAGTCTGAGCCTGTTAACTCCCATCCAGACCCTCATAGCCTCCAGGCACTGGCACATCACGTCTACCGCTTCACTGAACTGACGTGGGGTGGAGATGTACAACTGGGTATCATCAGCATATTGCTGATAGCTCACCCCGCATTTCCACTCTCTTCTTACTCCAGTGTTGGAGCACCCAAAACTTCTGATTACTTGTTCTGTCAGGAATTTTCTCCTTAATTCTAGGTTGGTTCTCTCGATTAGTTTCCATCCATTGCTTCTTGTTCTACCTTCCAGTGCTTTGGAGAATAGGTTGACCCCCTCTTCTCTGTGGCAGCCCATTAGATATGGGAACACTGCTATCATGTCTGCTTCTTTTCATTAAATGGTTCTAATGGTTAAGGCACAAGGCTAGAAGTAGGGATACCATGAGTTCTAGTCATGCCTTAGGCATGCAATCCGGATGGATGACCTTGGCTCAATCACTCTCTCTCGGCCCAACTGACCTCACAGTGTTATTGTTGTGGGGAAAATAGGAGAAAATATTTGCTGCCTTGAGTTGATGATAAAAATAATAAAGGCAGGATATAAGTCAGAGGTCTTCAAACTTGGCAACTTTAAGACTTGTGGACTTCAACTCCCAGAATTCTCCAGCCAGCATAGCTGGGAGTTGAAGTCCACAAGTCTTAAAGTTGCCAAGTTTGGGGACCCCTGATATAAGTAATAAATAGCACTGTTTTTTATTACTCCCCTATACATGTTACACTTGGACTTTGGGGGTATGAAATCACTGTATAAAATAATCATCCCTTCCACACACACAATAGAGGAGGAACATCCTTTAACCACAGAACTAGGACATGTCTTTATGAAACAGATTCCAGTGTAATTTGGAAGCTCCCTATCAGTTAAGTTAGCAGATACTTTCTGCAAAGTAAAGGCAGGAAAGTGACACAATGGAACCACTATTGGCACAAAACAGGCTACAACAATCGAGGCTGGGGTTCTTCTCCAAACAATGAGAAAGAGGAAAAATCCTTGGTCACTCATCCTTGGCTTCGAGTAGCAAAAAAATCAGGAATGTGATCTTAGACATTGACCAAAGCTTCCCTTTGATAATCTGCAAGGGATAACCTTTGACCATCTTTTTTTTTAAGTTTTTATTTTTTTTATTACAATTACAAAGTAAACATTCCATTCATCCATCTGCAGTGTGTCGTCTGGTTACAAATCTCTCTGTGTGACATCTTCTCTCCTTTACCATCTCATTTTCATTTAAATTATTTCACTAAATTCTAAGTATTCAAACATTTAAACATTTTAAGATTCTCAATTTTCATAATATCTTATCTTCCTTATACCTTATTCACATTATGCATGTTAAATCTTTATCTTAATATACATATATATAGATATATATTTTTCTACTTTTAACCTTCAATTCCAAAACCCTTTTTTACTCTCCAACCATTTATAAAATACTGTACCTCCCAAATCTCATAGTATTCAGTTTGTTGTTTCTCTCTAATCTCTAAAGTCAATCAATTCATTTCTGCGCATTCAAATATTTTCCTTATCACCTTCTCATCATTAGGGATCTCTCCACTTTTCCAGTGTTGTGCAAATACAATTCTAGCTGCTGTTAACACATGTATAATCAAATATACATTCGCTTTTTGATAAGTTTCAGGTAAAATTCCTAACAAAAATGTTTCTGGTTTCAATTCAACGTGTTGTTCAGAGGTGGGTTCCTCCCGGTTCGGACCGGATCGCCCGAACCGGTAGCGACCTGCTGGTGACGTCACAGTGACGTCACAGATTCGGTTCAGTCTGTCCGTGGGCACCACCATCTTTTTTTTAAAAAAATTTTTTTAATTTTTTTCCAGGTTTTTTTTCTTCTGCGCATGCGCAGAAGCTGAGTTTCCAGCACTGCGCATGCGTCGCCATCTTGTTTTTGGCTTTTTTGGGGGGGGGATTTTTTTCTGATTTTTCGGCACTGCGCATGTGCACGTGCGGCCACAAGGCACGGCCACACGGCGCGGGAGGAAGCGAACCAGCAGTGAGGTAAGTTAGAACCCACCCCTGGTGTTGTTGTATCATTTCTTCCAACCATGTCTTAATTTTTATCCAATACTTTTTAGCTTCTCCACATGTCCACCACATATGATAGTAAGATCCTGGTATTTGGTGACATTTCCAACGTTTCTCTGATTTGTCCTTAAACATTCTCGCCAATCTCGCCGGTGGTGCCATCTGTAAAACATCTTATACAAATTCTCCTTATATGCAGTTGACATTGTTAATTTATAATTTCTGTCCCACAACTTCTCCCATTTATCCAATTCTATCGTATAACCAAAAAATTTTGCCCATGCTATCATTGTTGCTTTTACTTATACTTCTTCCAATTTTATCCCTAATAAATAGCTATATAGTTTCTTTATTAGTTTTTCTTCTGTTGTTTAGCATCTTTCTCATATCTAGATTGTATCTGCATAAACATATACCATGTCATATTGATCCCTCTCTCCCTTATTTCTTCTTTCGTTTTGAGTCCCCCTTCTTCATTCAAAATATCTTTATATCTAACTATTGTTCCCGTAATATTTGGATGAGTTAATGCTTCCATTGTTGAAAGCCAGACTGGTACGTTTATATTATATTGTCCTTTAACTTTCTCCCACACCGATAATAAAGCATTTCTTATATGTCTCTGAAAATATCCATGTTTCTTATTTTTCCCATACCAATAGCAATAGCAATAGCAATAGCACTTAGACTTATATACCGCTTCATAGTGCTTTACAGCCCTCTCTAAGCGGTTCACAGAGTCAGCATATTGCCCCCAACAATCTGGGTCCTCATTTTACCCACCTCAGAAGGATGGAAGGCTGAGTCAACCTTGAGCCGGTGAGATTTGAACCGCCGAACTGCAGCTAGCAGTCAGCTGAAGTAGCCTGCAGTGCTGCACTCTAACCACTGCGCCACCTCGGCTTCTATACCATAGAAAAGCGTGCCACCCCAATTGTAAATCATGTCCTTCCAAGATCAATAACCTTGTATTCCTCAATACTATCCATTCCTTCATCCATGTCAATGCTGCAGTTTGATAATATAGTTCCCAGTTTGGTAGTCCAAAGTCTCCTTTTGTCCTTTTGTCTTGCATCATTTTCAAGCTTTTTCCCCATGCCAAATATACTTATGGATTGTCTTATTTAATTCCTCAAAATATTTATTTTCCAATTTTATTGGAATTGTCTGAAATAAAAATAATAATCTTGGCAGTATATTCATTTTAATTGTTGCCACTCGTCCTATCAGAGATAATTGCAGATTCTTCCATTTTTCCAGATCTGCTTGAAGTTGTTTCAGCAATTTATAGTAATTGTCTTAATTATTACACATCTTGCTGTCAACTGGATTCCTAAATATCTCACTTTCTTTACAATCTGAATATCTACATTCTTCACTAATTCTCTCTTTTGTTTATCTGTTAAGTTTTTAACTAATATCTTAGTTTTTTCTTTATTTATTTTCAGGCTTGCCACTTCTCCATATTCTTCTATTTTTTCCACTAGTTTAGGCCCTGTTATTACTGGATCTTCTAAAATAAAAACTAAATCATCTGCAAACGCCTGTAGTTTGTATTGTTCCCTTTTAACCTCTATACCTTTTATCTCTATATCTTGTCTTACATTTCTATTTAATACCTCTAATGTTAATATAAACAATAATGGAGACAAAGGACATCCTTGTCTTGTGCTTTTCTTAATGCTAATTTTCTCAGTCCTGTCTCCATTTACTATCACTTCTGCCGTCTGTTTATGATATATTGTCTTAATTATTTTCACAAATCTTTCCCCAAACTCTATTTTTTCTAATTGCGCTAACATAAATTGCCAATTCACATTATCAAATGCTTTCTGTGCATCTAAACAAATCAACACCATTTGCTTCCCTGGATGTGCTTCATAATATTCCAAAGTATCTAATATTATTCTCATATTGTCTTTAATTTACCTTTTCGGTAAAAAGCCATTTTGATCTGGATGTATAAATTGATTTAAAAATCGTTTCAGTCTTTCTGCCATTATTGACGCAAATATCTTATAATCTGCATTTAACAGGGATATTGGTCTGTAGTTTTTTATTTGTTGTAAGTCTGTGTCTTCTTTTGGTATAAGGGTAATATATGCTTCCATCCATGACTTTGGTGCCTTTCCTTCTATCAAAAGTTCATTAAATACTTCTAACATCGGTTGACTCAATATTTCTTGCAGCTCCTTATATATTTCTGCAGGCAGTCCATCCGGCCCTGGTGTCTTCCCATTCTTCTGCCTCTTAATTGCTTCCATCATAGTTATACGTTATACGCAACTGCTGGAATTAGAAACTAGGCTTCTCTTCTAGCAACTGATTTTCCAAAATCTCCAAATCAGTCTTGCTAATGCATTAGATAAATGCTTTTAAATGTATTAAATGAATCAACTCTATGCTTTCACCTTCATTCTTCTAGCACCAGATTCTATACCTCAGTAATGATCCTAGTCCTAGCCCTGTTATATTCCCTTCCCTTCTTATCTCAGATTTCATCCTTCAACCCATTGCTTCTAAAATGTAATGTACAATGAATCATAGTTTCTGTATGATTGGAAGAAATAGTCATAGTGTTTTTATAACAATGGGCCCAGAATTGGAAATAAAAATGCCACTTTGAAATATTAAAATTGTCCTCAAAATGCTGCATCATACAGCATATAGAAAATATAGTAAGCAATAGTACTTTCCAAAAAAGCAACTGAGTAAAAATACATAAATGTACATTTTTACAAGTAAGTGGTAGGTTTACTGGTGTAAACTTCCACAGACAGTATTTCTTGGACAGTGTTGGGCTTCAGGACTTAGGACCGTAGTCTACAGAACAGAGTTCTTGATGTTTCTCTGGCATCTGTGGTTGGATGCCAGTTGTTGGTGAAACATCAGGAAATCTGTTCTTTAGACCATAGTCCTAAAGGCTGAAGCTCAACACTGCCCAAAATGGAGGGTTATTTTAATGAAATAAACAGCTCAAGAATATAAGATTAACTCAGAGGCAAATTATTCCCTGAGATTTATTCCTTGGATGTGAAAGATAGGCTTATTCTTAGCAAGGTGTGCATAGTCTAACTGCCTTACATTATGTGTATACTTCAAGGCAGAGCTTGACAAAAAGCTGAATCAGGCCTGACAATGCCAGAAGAAGCCTATTTCCTCTGCCAAACCCCTGTGCCAGTGCACCCCGTCTCCCTGTGCACCGAGAATAGTCTTTTCTTCAAGACTAAGTCCTGAAGCTATCACTCTGTACATTGTTTAACAAAAAAAATCCACTTTCTTTCTCACTACACAGAAATATACCCTCTCCATAACCCACTGAAGATGAGAAATCATCTGATCAGAGATAGAAAAACTCTTCTTTCTCAGAAGTAAAGGCGGAAATATGCATATTTCATCATTGGCCCATAGGTTCCTGATGCATGCTTTAAGAGTTTCAAAAAAATAAAAGCTTCTAAGAAACTCCAAACAAGGTGACTGATTTCTCAGTACCTATGTTTCTCAAGAAAAGTGGTACATAATTATCAAATAATTTGCTTATGAGGCAAATTAGCTTGTTTTGCTATGAAGGACTAAAATATGGCAACATTAACCCTGGCAGAATGTTTATGTTTAAGTTTCTCTATACAAAAGGAATCAATCATAGGAATTTACTTTTAAATCAGGATTTTCACTTAAAAGACTATCTAATCAACCTCAAATAAAAATAACAGAATTACGTTATTTCAATACATAATTGAAACTTTTTTACAATCACTGTGGGCTATACATTTTAACAGTTAGTCTCTTATAACACTTATTTTATTTCTCACAATTCAAGAACTCTTAATAATTCTATAAGCTCGCTGAACACAATTTAAACAGTTAAATTATAAATTCTAGGCATGAGTTGTATGTTCAGGTATTTTTATAAGTGAATACGAACACCGAAGATGAATTTTCAGCTACTCAGTTCAAAGCTTATGAACTTTTGCCCCCTAAAAAATAAAAATAAAACCAAAAAGGTGCCTTGAGCTTGGCACATGATCATACTATTCCATCAGTATCTATCAATATCAAAAACTGTAGAGGCCTTGATCTTGAAACACAATAAAAACTTAGCAAGAAGAGGAAAAAGGAAGAAGGTCCAAATGAGAATGAGTTTCACATGTCATAAGAGAATAGTAAATACGGCATTTTATTTGCCTCTTTAAACTACTGCTACCAGTTAAGTTTAATTCTTTGGATCACTTCACAGAAACAGCCCAACTCATCTTTCACTGAATTAAAGAAAAAGAAATTTAGTATATAGACGCAAAGTAATGTTGAACCACGGGCTACAATGAGTTACCATGTTTTAGAAAACTAAATAACATTTCATCAAATATATTTAAAATATATGTGTCCACAGATGTGTGTTCACATTTGTTTGTGTGCTTGTGTGATTTTTACCATGTTAGGATTTCCTCTTAGCCCAGAAGAGAAAAATCTGCTGTTCTCAAGTATCACTGCTATTTGGGGGCAGAGCTGTTTTAATATGTACTTCCCATTCTGGGGAAGAGGAAATTCTTCAATTAATAAACCGGGTGGACTGAGGCGAGTTTTAAAAGGTTTAATCAATTTCATCTGCACTTAGGATAAAAAGACTGATTATTCTCCTCTTTTCCCCCTCCACACTAAACTTTTTTTTTAAAAAAAATCATAAAATAAATATTTTATTTTAAATTCTTTGAGATTAATATCTCCTGTTTCAGGAAATATTGTCTGTTTCATGCAGTGAGTATGAAACTTCCCCCTGTGACCCCACTCTTAACAATTTTTTTTTTGTGCTTTTTAAAATTCCTACTCTGAAGCATGTAAATTATTCTCCACTTCTTATATAGTAACACCTTGGGAGAAACTATAAGCAATTCAGGATTTTTGTAGGTATCTCTAGGGAAATGACGGGGTGAACACTGAAGTTTTTTCCTGACTATGCAAACCTTCAAAATCCCACATTAAAGAGAAAGGACCAAAAGTGCACGAACTATACAAGAGAAAGAAAAAAAAACCTCTATAAACCAATGCAAATCATTGTCAGAACCGGATACCCGAGCTTTAGACAGACAATATTTTAAAAAGAAACAGGAATTCCCAATGTGATTCCAACATCCCATAAGTATTTTGAGATATGCTGTTCCATCTGGAAGGTGTCACTAAACCCTAAAGGACAGAAGTCCTGGATAAGCAACAGGGAATCAGCCACTCTTTAATTTCTCATTTGCTTCCTCTGAAACACAGATTACTCAGGATATTTATAAAAATGGTTGGAACATATTTTATGTATTTATTACACAGGATTTATCTGCAGTGTCTTTAAGCAATGTGTAATTACAGTAAACCCTAACTCACTGAATCTTGTTTTGAATAAAAGGGGGCTAATTTTTAATAAACAAGAACAAAACTAAGATTCCATGACTTCTGATTGATTTGCAACTATAAATCCCTATTGACTCACTTTAAGTGTCCTAGAGATCACTACATTCTTTAAACCTCATTATCGTCTTCCTCATCTGTCAATCTATTTATAGTATGGTATAGTGGTTAGGGTACCAGACTAAACCAGAGATCACCGATTTCTTACAACCAGCTGAGAGGTGTAAATCAGGGTGACAGAACATTTTTTCTGGTTGAAATACATAGCTACTAAGTGGATTCTAGGTTTCTTCCTGAGCTTACTCTGCTTAGATGTATCTATTGTAATAATTTTGTGTTTAAATTCATATTTTCATTTTACACAACAGAATATTTTAAAGCTATTAAGTTAAATTGTGTAGCTTCACTCATATATGGTAGCTGAATTTCATAAATTAAATATGAAATCCAACAGGATGACTATCAGAGTTGAAACAAATGCTATTAAATGAGACAGCTGAAAACAGAGGAACTGCTAGCTACTACAAACATTAGTCTAATAGGAAAGTATGCAGTAGTGCACCGCAGGGTTCTGTCCTGGGACCAGTGATATTCAACATTTTCATAAATGGTATAAACAAGAGGATAGAAGAGATGTCCACCAAATTTGCAGATGTCATAAAGTTGAGAGACAGGGGAGAGGACAGTATTAATATCACAGGAAACAGAATCTCATGATTGAAAAGAATCTTAATAGACTTGAATATTGTAGGCACAACAATATGCAATATGCAATTTGATGGCAAGAAATATAAGGTTCTACACTTTATTTACCTTTCTTTTAGTAAGAATGTTATATGTGAACCAGGTCAATGAAAGAATATTGTGAGTAGAATTCAGTTAAAAAGCTATTGAAAGGTATGTACATATCCCCAGCCAAAACGCAATAGCAACACATATCTTCCCCATGCAACTATCAAAACAACCTGAGACTTCAAAATGAAATACCTCTTACAAATATGTTGGTCAAATTAAAAAGATCCTTAAAAATACCCAAGTCCATCATCCAGAGCATTCAAATCCTCCTTGAAAAAAGGTATATTATATTTTTAATTCTCAGGTACAAGCTTAAATACCTTTGATTAACACTTAAATAAAGTTTTCTAATAAATGCACCCTGATAAATAGAACTGAATATATCTAATCAATTAATCCTAAATAAACTAAGAAAAATATTGTGGTCCCAAGACCTTACATTAAAAGACCACACAACATCACTATTAGTTCAAAAGCAAGATAATTTCAGGATAAAATATTGAATGAAGTTCTATATGCCCTGAACATGTCTATGGAAAGGTTTTAAGGGGATCCCAACATTAATAAATGGACCTTCTAAATAAGTTTAGCATATTCTGATAATACAGAATCTACACCACAATTGAACTGTTAGCCATTCTTTTACAAGATCTTAGGATTCTGGATTCATTAGCCACATGCTACTCCGGAAAGAGGAGTGCTCTAGCAGCAGCAGCAGCAGCAGCGTTACAACTAACCTTAGCCCAACCAGTTGGCTATCTGAACAGTCAGTGCCTGAGGCCTCTTACCCCAATGCTCCAGTGCTCAATGAAAAGCACTGATTCAGAGGTAGTATAAAACTCTCAATGCAGTTGAGAGTCTTGGCAAGTGAAAATGATGGACTAGGAAGTTGAGGCAGCCTAAAGGAGGGAACGAGAAGGCAGCCAAACAAATAAGGACATATCTGGCCTGAAGATCTTCTTAGATGGAAAGGAGAAAGCAAGCAAGATCTCTGTGCTTACCAAGAAAGAAAAAGAAAAGCAAGATAAGCAGCTCTTATTGGGATGAATTTTCCAGATTATATCATCATAGATAGGATTCTGGAAAACAGTATTATTTATTAACACTATGATGAAACTAAATACTGGCATTCTGGTTAATTAAAAAGCTCGGCAAGCTAAGTGGTCAAAATCGGATATTTCAGAGCTGTGCTGCAACAGTCTCTATGTTTAATGGTATATTCTTCATTTTCTTCATTTTTTAACTCACTAAAGTCTTTTGTATCATTTCATGAAAAGGCTTCAGTGTTGGGGCCCTCAGGCTAATGAACTAGTTCTCATGCAGCACTCGTGACAGTTAAGTTTGAAACTCCTGCATTATATTGTGTTAGATCTATAAAGGGAGAGTAATTGATACTGAATTCCTGGGTTCTAGTATTAAGTCTTGTGTATGTAAGAGCCCATTGGATTGCTTTGCTTCTAGCCTCTTAGTTTCTGATTCAGTTCTATTACTTATCTGTCATTAACCAGGTTCCAAATGCTATTCCCTAATACTTTCAAGTACTGACTTGAGAAGACTGCATTCTTATTTACCAGTTTACAGAAGAATATCTACAGCCATAATGCCAATAACCAAAGGTAGTTTGTATAGTATTTCTTCCAACTTAGCAAAATTATATAAATATTTCTTATAAATAATTACTAATTATGCACATGCAGTTCAAGAACAACTTCCAAAATTATACAATAAACTGAAACCACCAAGTGTTCACAACAGCAATATTTTACACCTACAATTTTTTTTTTATTTCCCACATATAAGTAAATTTAAAACTATGAGATTATCATTACGGGAAACCACAATAAAATATGATAAATCTATTTAGTCCTTTACATGCAAGCAGAGAAGAATGAAAACATGTAGTTTTAGTTTCAAATAAAGCACATTCTTATACAACATCCCAATACAGAAAAGTTTTTTATTTTATTCTAAATTGCAATTACCAAATATAGGCTTTTAGATGCTTACTTCTTAAATTACTACACATAGAGCACATACCAATTTCTCTAAGTCAGATATGAATGCAAGGTGCAATTTACTAAAAATTAGAAGAGAAAGCTTTCAGTTTCCAGTCTTCTCATATACAAACAAAGGGAAGAAGTGTATCAACCAAAGTAGTTGAGATTTACATCTCAAGTAGTAATTTTTAGAGCAATCTTTTACAATAGATCGATAATGTCATCATTATTAGAATTAGAGCCAGGAGACACTTCACTGAAAGCCACAGTATGTTTATGGCAAATAATTAAGGCAGGAAATTTCAAGCTCAAGTTTATCAGAGTCCTAATTTTATATATGATAATTCTTCAAGCAGTATCATCAGTCATATGATATTTTTATCTGAAATATGAACAATGAGAAGTATAACTTTTATTCCCTTTCCACAGAAAAAGTTCAATTTGTCTTATGCCTATAATTCGATATACAGTCTACACAGGCTGTATGTATGATGTATGTATGTATGTATGTATGTATGTATGTATGTATGTATGTATGTATGTATGTATTTATTGCAGCCCATCTCATTTAAAAGCAATTCGAGTGGAGTACAACAATCACATCTAAACATACCATGCGTCTCTTTTCTATTATTTCAATTAAAAATACATTCATCATGTACATTCAGCATTATACAATAGAAAAATATGTGCAAAGCATCCAATATATTTTTTTAAAAAATCAAGAGAGATTGTTAAAAAAAAGTTTCCTTGGGTGATACAGATAAGATAAAAAATTGTGTGGCTGTTCATTATTGATGTCAAGCTCTGGGCCACACGTTGAAGCAAAGTCCAGATAATGCTGACAATAATGCTGAATGGTTTATTTGAAAGGAATATAGTCTCTCAGATAAAATTATTTGTACTTTCAAAGTTCAATTCAATTTTACATGTAGCACATAGCACTGTAAATCTCCCAACCTGAAGACACAACTTTAAAGGGCATGCGACCTATTGCCAGCATACAAAACTGATTATGCCCAAAGCCTCCAAGAATAAAAATATATATACGATTTACACTGAAAAGTGTTCGTGTTTTTAATACTTTAAACGATTGTTTCGTGAAGTGAACAGTCCCAAGTACCTACTAGCTGATCCACAAAATTCTCACAGATCTTTTAAATAAGAATGAAAAATAAAAAATGCCACTTAAGAGGCAAGTTTGCTAGCTTCCTCCCGCCATCACCAACCCTGGAATAACATCACTCATAGTTATAAACATCTGTACTTACAGAAGGAATGTACAATACAGTGAAGAAAAAAGAAAAAAAGCTCAAGGCCCACATATCCTGTAGCTCCGCATTTCACAAACAAAAGGTTGGGGGAAGAAAGAGGGGGTGGGGTACAGGGAATAAAGGCTTAAAGATTAAAGTCACAGGCAGAGACAGACGGCTCTGTTTTTTAATAACTGAAAACATGAGTTGTGCCTGAATGTGTTCATTGTTTTACCAGCGGGGGGAGAGTCTATGCATGCAGGACTTACTGGCGACAGGGCTGCCTTTCCATCAAAAGTAAGATTTACAAAAGAAAAAAAAATGACGCCAACCCAATGCCTTAATTTCCCCTCTTGTAATGTTTAATGATGCAAGTCAGGTACCTCTTCTGACTCGCCAACCTCTTCTCATTAAAATGGAGAAAATTCAGGTACTGACACCCTAACAACAAATGTAGGACATTCAGATCCATTTATAAAGTGGGGGGGAGGGGGGGGAAGCATGCCTATAAGCAAAATATGCATATAATTATTTTATGAAGGCAAATAGGTTATCGACCATCATACTTCAATGTTTTATAATCTGCACAAATATCAGGTTATGCTCTTATGGATAGTCTTTAAGAAATTAATTATTTCATGCATACTCAACATACTGAAATTCCTATTATTTTCCTTCAGGTTTACTTTCATATTTCTTAAGTTTGGTTCATCCAAAGGAAAAAACAAAACAATTTACAAATGCAGAATTTTACCAGGAAAGTGATGGAAATGCTCATATAGGTGCCTCTATTATTAAAGAAAACCCTGGACATTGGATATAAAGCCAAAAGGAATGAAACCACTTTCTTATGAAGTAAAATTGAAAAGAATTCCACAATCTAGATTTATAAAAATCTACTTCACAATGACAAGGCATTAATATAAACATATTTTAACTAATCTTGAATTTGAAGAAATGTTTTCAGTTTCATATTACTTTAAATGATGAAGAGGAAAGGAAATTAAAAGAGATAGAAACGTGCCATTCATAGATTCACCAATAATTTAATAACTACTGGAAACATCAGATAAAAATTAACTACAATAATAATATTATTCTTTGTATCTTTATAATTTCAGGGGGGCTTAATGAAGAAAAAGATTAACCCTGAAATTAAGACATTAAAACCAGATGCAGCAATAAACATGCATATAGTACAATGAAACAATCATACTCAATTAAAGTAAAATAATGTAAAAAAAAAAACCCTTTAACCACCTTTATGTAAATGAATCCTTTGGAGTCTTAAGTCCATAGAATCTTTTCAGGAAGGGGAACAAAACATAGTTTATTATTAAATGTGCATAGCTATATATTGCTAAAACAGTGTATAACCATCACAAGCAACTTGAGTTGCCTTACCTATTAGATGACATTGATTGATTACTCTCTTCTCCCACTATCATTTCATAATACATTTAAAGTTTCAGAGTTAGGAAAATCATTACAGAATTAATACCAATATTATTGTGTAAAAAGTTACTCCCTAAAACAAAAATTTGTTTGGCTGCAATTCAGCTGCAGGGCAAACCAGTAAAAGACTGGTTAGGACGAAGCTTAAGTCTGTCCTCTGTTGTTCCTTAGTACTAGTACAATATAATCAGGGTGGTAAATTACCTTGTACAACCAAATTGTACATTAAAGTTTTGAAACAGTCCATTAAACGTAACATTATGAACAAGACTGAAGGTCCGAGTGGAAGACATTAGACATGCATTCCAAATCAAGGTTACAAAACTCAGTCTACCAGGCAGACAATTGTCAGCAGGCATTGCAAATGGTCAACAGTTTCCACCAACAAGGGAGCATAATTAGCCCACAGGCTATACTGGCAACTTACCAAGATACAAAACGACATTGCTAATTTGTAGAATGAACCACCCACGGTTGAACTGGAGAAGGCTAGTCCATGATAAAAAGATCCAGAAAAATTGTCCTGATATAGTAAAAGCTGATAAGATCTTAGAATACCAGAAAACTAATCAAATTATTTCTACCTACCAAAGGCACATTTGACAAACAGAGCACTGAAAAAATACTACTTAAATGCTCTGGAGTCTAACATAGGATCGTATACTACCCTCTGTTCTCCCTTCTTAAATACAGATGTTAATATTTCTATGTTTAGGATTATTTTGATGGATCAGTATAACTCAGGGACAAGATACTTTCTTTACACTTTTTTTAACCTTTCAATCAATCTTCGAGGACCAAAAGGGAAACAGGATGACATAATGATGCTTTTATAGGAGGCAGAACTGAAAATTGTCAGAAAAATCTTTTAAATGGAGAACTCCCTCACAAACCCTTCTTTGCTTTCCCAATTCACTTACAGGTAGTCCTCGACTTACAACCAAAGTTGGGGTCAGAACATCCTTCACTAAGCAATGTGATCATTGAGTCACACACAATTTTACCTTTTTAACCGCAGTTAAGCAAATCACATGGTCGTTAATGGCGATTATGTGACCCCAGGATACTGCAACCATTTTAAAATATGTGCCAGTTGCCATGCACCCAAATGCATGACAACAAATGGTTGTCCCACCTGTATTTGGTAAGCCTGCTTTATAAATCCTAGTTGCCTTATATTCCTCCTATAGTCTCTGTTTCACAGGAAATCACAGGAAATAGTGATTTAATCCTCAATAATGGACAATGAGCATCCCTCACAATCAGCAGCTATTCAGATTACTTTTTCATGACTAAGTAAACAATCCCTCAGAACACACCACTTCTCATTCCCCGTTCTTTTGTCTCTGCCTCTTATTTAGCTGCCCTCCTGTCCATGCAGATATAGATGTCAACATCTGAATTGTTTAAAATCATTTACCTAGGCACACAACTTTTCTCCTCTTGCTTTTATTACAAAATGTAAATATAAACTTAATCTATTACAAACAATTTTATTATGAAAGAATAATGGAGATTCCCTACTTTTGGACATACCTGGGACCCAAAGCACACAGGAACTGCCTTTCTATAAACAGTGCCAGGTTTTTGGAACAGCCACCCCTGGAAATTAGACTAGCCCCTGACTTTAGAAGCAAAAGAAGTTGAGCTAATTCTAGAAGTAAATTGGGGGCCTATGACTAAACTATTAGTTTGCTTTACTAGATTGTTTTTGGTTTATGTGTTTTACCTTGCTGGATTTTATTAGATTCTGGATGTCTTAATGATTAAATTAAAATGAAATTGCAAATATCCTGGACGAGTACAGTAGAACCCAAACATGATTGATTGATTGATTGATTGATTGATTGATTGATTGATTGGCTGGCTGGCTGGCTGGCTGGCTGGCTGGCTAATAAAAGACACCTTGATCCAGCTTTGCTAAAAGTTATCTCTATGAAAATATAGCCTTAAAAATCTATGGCCATATTATACATAGTAAAATTATATCAAATACACATGATAAAGATATTTTCAGCAGAATGCAGATTCATTGTTTAAAAAATCTAGTATTGTCACAATTTTATTCAACATCAGTTTCTAATCAGGCTACAAATATACCAGTTATAAAACAGCTCAGCTCCTTCATCACTAATCTTATATAATTGTTTTCTCTATCATAATTCTTCCATCTCTTTGTCAATCTAGTAGCATGAATTAAAGACAAGATAAATAAAGCTTTCCAAAATTCAGCCATTTATATTTTCAAAAATCCCCTACTATCTATAAACAAACTACTTCAGGTGGTTGTGATTCTTTTCATTACAGTGCAAATTCTCTAGCTCAGGGGTGTCAAACTCAAGGCCCGTGGGCCAGATCTGGCCCGTGTGTCAGAGTTCCAAATAGCATCTAAAATAAAATCAGAGTCTGAGACAAAGCATTCCTCAAAGTTCCAATTTATTAACAGAGCCATGTTGGCACGGCTGGGAGAAACCCGAATCTGACGCTCCCAGGGTTTCTCCACCCAGTTGAAAGATCAAGCCCTTTGTCCCCCCACCCACAAGTTCATGATGTTAGCCAGTCTCCTTCTGTCGACGTGTCAGTTACTCCCCTCATCTTCCGGGCAGGTGCTGGACAAAGGATGACCTTGAGAATCTAAAGAATTTTGTTATGGCTACATTTCTACATCCA
>QLTV01000787.1:518655-535438 GCA_003457575.1 Thermophis baileyi
ATGTAAGCGGTAGATGTGCTTCATGAACAGTTTGGCTAGGTGTCTGGCTGATGGAAGTCCGGAGCAGGCAACAAAATGGGCTTGCTTGGAGAACAGATCAATCACAGTCCAGATCACGGTGTTCCCTTTGCTGTCTGGGAGCTCCACTATCAAAGCCATGCCTATTTCTTCCCAGGGTTTGCTGCGGTTCGCCACTTGCTGCAACAACCCAGGTGGTTTTCCTGGCCGATGTTTTCTGGTGGCGCATGTGGCACAACTTTTCACGTAGTCTTCCACCTCGGATTTCATTTTTGGCCACCAAAACTGCCGTCGCGTTAGGTGGAGGGTCTTGAGGAACCCAAAATGTCCTCCCAGCTTGGAGTCGTGACTTCGCTGGAGCACTTCTAGTCTTAGGCTGGCAGGCACGTATAGCTTGGATTCTTTCCAGGCCAAGCCTTCCATCATCGTCAGGATTTCCTTGTTGTCGTTGAGCCAGGGGTCATTGGGCAGAGCTGCCTTCAACTTTGCGGTCCACTTGCCCTGGCTTCACGCGCCCGGTCGTCTAGCTTGGCTCCTGGTGAGGACCGGGGCTGCTAGTTCCCTCTCTGAGGGGGAAGTGCTTACTGGTTCCTCTGGTGAGGGGGGAATGACCCAGTGAAATTCTTCTCTTTGGCTGTCATATTGTGGTTTTCTGGACACGGCGTCAGCCAGTAGGTTCTTCTCAGTTGGGATGTGCTTCAGTTTGAACTTGAATCGTCTGAAGTATTGCACCCAGCGCACCTGTTTGGGTGAGAGTTTCCTGGGGGTTTTCAGGGCCTCGAGGTTTTTATGATCTGTCCATACCTCGAATGGTACCTTGCCCCCTTCTAGGAATTGTCTCCATGTAAGTATGCCCAACGAACGGCATATGCTTCTTTCTCCCAAATGGCTCATCTCCTTTCAGTGGCCGTGAGCTTCTTCGAAACATATGCACACGGCCAGAGTTGGCCTTTCTCATCTTTCTGTAACAGCACCACCGCCACGGCTACGTCGCTGGCGTCTGACTGGATTACGAACTGCCGATCTGGGTCAGGGTGCTGCAGGATTGGTTCTTGGGCAAAGAGCCGCTTCAGCCTTTCAAATGCTTTTTGGCATTCCATCGTCCAACCAATTGGCTGGTTGGGTTTTGGCTTGGTGGGTGATGGGCCAGTCTTTAGCAATTCGGTCAGTGGCAGCGCCACCTCAGCGAATGATGGGATGAACTGCCGATAGAAGTTTGCGAAGCCCAAGAAGCTTTGTAGTTGCTTGCGAGTGCGTGGGGGCTGCCAATCTAGCACTGCTTTCACCTTTCCGGGATCCATCTCTATTCCCTCGCTGGAGATGCGGTACCCCAAGTAGTCCAGGGAGGTTTTATGGAATTCGCACTTGGAAAGTTGCGTATAGTTTGGCATCCAGAAGTTTCTTTAAGACTTGTCTCACTAGTTTCACGTGCTCCTCCAGTGTTTCACTGAAGATGAGGATGTCATCCAAATAAACGAGCACCCCCTTGTACAGATGGGGGTGGAGTATCTCGTTGATGTATTGCATGAAGACCGTAGGGGCCCCTTGCTATCCAAAGGGCATGACTCTGAACTGGAAACTTCCCAATGGGCAGTTGAAAGTGGTCTTCCATTCATCCCCCTCCCTGATTCGTATGCGGTAGTAGGATTCTCTCAAGTCTAGCTTGGTGAATTATCTTGCCTTTGGACAAGTGGTTCAGCAAGTCCGTCATGAGAGGGAGGGGGTAGGTGTTTTGCACGCACACGGCATTAATTCCACAAAAGTCAACGCATAATCTGACAAACCCCCCCCCCGTCTTTCTTCTCTTTGAAAAGCACGGGGGCAGCGATCCTCGACTTTGCCGGTTGGATGAACCCTTGTTCCAAATTGGTGTCGATGTATCTCCTTAACTCTCCCAGTTCCTTTGGGGTCATTGAGTACATTTTGGGTTTTGGGAGTGTAGTCCCAGGCTCAAATTCTATCGTGCAGTCCATCGGCCGGTGACAGGGGAGGTAGTTGCAGTCTTCTTCACTAAACACCCCCTCTAGGTCTCGGTATTCTGCTGGCACCTGCTGGGAGCCTGGAGGCGTGGTTTCAAGCGCCGGGGCTGCCAGCTGGGGACGGTTTGAGCCCAGGGGTGCTGGCTCTCTCGG
Organism: Thermophis baileyi; assembly: GCA_003457575.1. Taxonomy (NCBI): domain Eukaryota; kingdom Metazoa; phylum Chordata; class Lepidosauria; order Squamata; family Dipsadidae; genus Thermophis; species Thermophis baileyi. The sequence continues at coordinate 520,806 of QLTV01000787.1, forward strand.
GCTGCTTTGCCTCCCTGGTGGGGGTGTAGGCCCAATGTGTAGGGTTAATTTCCGGTACCCATCCTCCCATTTTATGGGTGGTGAGGTGATTCCCCCGCTTGGAGGGCCAAGCGCCCCAGCTCCGGTGGTTTCGTAGGCCTCCTCCTGGTCCCAGGGGTTGGCCTAGCCCGCGGCAGCGCAATTGGGGCCGGCGCCAGGCACTCGGTGGCCCGGTGGCCGGCTTGACCACACCAATAGCACTTCACGCCCCGCGTTAGTTCAGGGCTCAGGGCGGCGACTTGTCTCGGGGGAACCCGGCATCCCAAAGGCCTTCGGGCCGGGCGATCTGCGGGAGGCTTTTTCCGACCATGGATTACGGGGTCCAGGGTGATGGAGGTAGCGTACCACTCTTGGATCATGCAAGGGACCCCTCTGATCTCACACGCCTCTTTTAGTTCGGGATCCAGGGCATCTCGGAATGTGCGCAAGAGCCGCTCGGGCCAATCCCGCACCTTCCCAGCTGCTCTCCTGAACTCCCACACCAATTCCTTCACTGGGCGACCCTTTTGCTTCAATTTCTGGATTTGCTCCTCAGCTTCCACTTGATGGGCCGCATCGTGGAATTGGACCCTCATTAGTTGAATGAACTCATTCCCATCATCTAGTTCTGGGCCGCTTCATCATGGAGTTCTGCCACCCACTCCGCTGCCTCCCCCTCGTTCATTCCCTCAGTTATCTTGTCAATTAACTGCCTATCCGACCGGAATTGCGCTCCGTGCTCATCAACATAAACCCACACTCGGTGGAGGAAATAGGCCAGTTTCTTGGGGTTCCCGTCAAATGTGGCACGGAACTGGGGGGGTTGACTCCCGGACCAGCGGAGCGGTGGCTTGTTGCGGGGGAACTCCGATTAGCCCCCCTCCCGGCTGCACCTGTTGGCCTGCTCCAAACGTGTCCCCGTCGGCGGGGATGGGTCCCTGCGCTTGCGGCGGGGGTTGTGCGGTAGGACCTGGCATCGCAGGGGGCTGTTGCGCCACTCCAAGCCTCGGCGTGAGGTTGGGTGGCAGAGGGGATCCCGGCATCCATGGGCATGGCGCCCATCCCATTCCGGGGAAGAAAGCCCACCAGGTGGGGCTTGCCACGGCGGCACGATGCTGAGGTTTGGCGGCTGGGCTGGAGTTGGCAGTCTCCACGCTCCCTGCTGCCCAGGATGTGGGCTCCCTGGGCCGGCTTGGTGGGTCAACCGCGGCTCGGGGTGAAGGGTGGTCTACATAGGCTTCGCCCCAGCATAGAGGTCCCCTGGGGTCTCACTGGCCGCGGTGTGGAAAGAGGCTGTGTCCCCACTCAACTGGGGCCCCAGGTGCTTCCTTGGGAAGGAGAACGTGGGTTGGGCCAGGTTCCATCTAGTGGTCTCAGTTCCCAAGGGGGGAATTTGTCCAACTTACGCTTAGCCGTCCGAACTGGTCGTGGAGATCCATCAGCGATTGACTGCGAGACAGCGGCTGGGATCCCTCACCTTCAGACCGACTGGTGAGCGTGATCTTCTGTTGCCTCCACTCATGGGCCGTGGCCAATCCCGCACCCAGGTGAGGCTCCCACGCTCGCTTGGGGGAGGACTCAGTCCCCCAATTGCTCCTCGAGAGGTCGGCTCTGGCTGAGAGAGGGGCTCAGGGGCTGGTTGCTTGCGCCGAGCCCCCGACTGGCACTCTCTCTCTCTGCGGCCTCCATGGCAGCTGCAACCTCCGGGGAAGGATAGTAGCGGATGCTGATGCTCCCAATGGAGTTGTCCTCTACTTGCCCCCCTGCTTGCTCCGTCTCCTCTGGTTTCTCCTCCATCTTCCCTGAGTCTTCGCACCGCCCGTTGCCGGGTCGGTGCTGGGGCTCAGGACCCCGAGCGCCCCAAGGCTCGGGGTAGCTGGATGAGTTTTTAAGAGAGATTCGGGTTAGTGTCAGAGTTCCAAATAGCATCTAAAATAAAATCAGAGTCTGAGGCAAAGCATTCCTCAAAGTTCCAATTTATTAACAGAGCCATGTTGGCATGGCTGGGAGAAACCTGAATCTGACGCTCCCAGGGTTTCTCCACCCAGTTGAAAGATCAAGCCCTTTGTCCCCACACCCACAAATTCATGATGTTAGCCAGTCTCCTTCTGTCGACATGTCAGTTACTCCCCTCATCTTAGGCAAAAGAAAGAGCAAGCAACTTCTGAACATCTTGTCAAGGTAACTGCAGAGACTAGTCCTGGCAGTCACCAGGAATCAACAGTGATTCAAAAACAACAAAAACAACAAAACTGTTTAGTAAAACCAACCTTTTGCAAGGACTGTTGTGAAGGCTAAATTAGGAGTGAACCCATGGATAGTAACTTCAGCTTTTTCATAAAATGTGGGATATAAATTATATAAAAAAAATGAGTACAAGGTTAAGTCTTTTTTTATGATTACAAGGTTTGTCTTTTTTTTCCTGAAAATTAATATCTATTAAAGTCATTTACACTTAGGTGTGTGTAGCATCTTTATGTTGTAAGTAATAGGCTTTTATCATCATCATCAAAACTGAAATTACAAGATAACATATACTTCTTGATTAATACACCTCAGTAATTATCAATTTTTGCAGTAAGCATTTATAGGTGCCATGGAGGAAGACTTTTTGAAATGTCAAGAGGTGCTAAATAAAGCATCACAGTAGTTGTATTAATGGGCAAGTAGTCCTTATTTAGCAACTACCTCATTTAGCAATTGTTCACAGTTATGACGGTAATGAAAACTTCATGGGCACACTTCTCATTCAGATCTGTAAAGCAAAGGAAAGCTGAAGTAGGATTCATAAGAACAGTTGCTTAACAACCGAAATGATTGCCAGTCTCAATTGCTGCCACTAATAGGTACAGAAATGAAGGAACCTGGAATCACAAGTTCACTGGAAATGCTAAGTGTGTTAATGGTAAATATCAAGAAGAGAAAGATAATGTCTGCCTAAATGATTAATAAACCTACGTTTGATGGTGAAGATGGGAATCAAACATATACCGGTAGTTATGTTTTCCTAAACTCAAGAATAAAGATGGTCCATATGCTGGAGAAGAAGAAATTAATCCTTGGGAGGAAGGAAATGAAAAATTTACAAAGTTCATGAATTTTAATGAACTTAAGGATCAGTTAAAGCAACGTTTTTCCTGTGGGAAGTAGCTGTAAATTGAGCTACTGACATTGAGAAAAAGCAAGAAAGGGAATGTATCTTTGGCTTATGGATTTGGTGACAGATGTAAAGAATACCATGGATCACAAGATTCATTTCTGGACCAAATAAACAGTGACTTCTTCACATGAGCCAATAATTAGCAGAGAGAAATTCACATATTATGGCCATGAGTGAATAATGGAGTAGATTATGCTTGGTAAGGTTGAAAAAAGTAAAAGAGGAAGGCAATGGACAAAAGTAGTTAGCTGAGATTAGAGAGGTTAGTGGAACTTTCTGGGAAGCATTATAAATAGTTACTTGACCAAGGTCAGGTCAAGATAGCAACCATCTGTACATACCATACCACCTTCAGAAGATAAGCCCATAACTAGCTTAATAAATACTGCCTAAGACTGGATTACATTTCACAGGTTTGATTAGGAATTGCAACTTTCATATTGATGATATAAGTAGTCAATCAACTTTTATCAAAATGTCATTAAATATTATAATTCCTTGTTACATGCCTTAGCTATTATGATGGTTTACTAACTTTCAAAATTATAATGGACTGGCTTTTATGATACCAACTTTCATTGTTAAACTTACAGTACATCGATGCTCATATTACTTGAATTAATACATTATCGTGGGTATATCATGTGCTTGTTGATGTCCTGTGTTGGAACTGGGATGGAGATGGTGCATCCATCCTTGCATTCCTTGATATTTCAACAGCTTTTGATACTACCAGTATCTACCGCAGTATTCTTCTGAGTCAGTTCCAGGGATTGGAGATAGGAGGCACTGTTATATGGTGGTTCTCTTCCTTCCTCCAGGACCACTTTCAGTTGATGTTGGTTGGGGAAGAAAAAGAGGTTCTATCCCAATCCCTGGAAGCTGTACAAGTTTGGATGGGGAGGAATCACCTCCAACTCAGTCCTACATCAAGTGGATGTGTCTATTGGAGCCACTTAGATCTGGAGATATTCCATTCTTAATCTTAGATGGGTTGCATTTCTTCATTCAAAAGTGGTGGGCAATCTGGAAGTACTCAATGAGCAGGCCAGGAAGGTCTTTGCACAACTTTATCTAGTATACCTATTGCACCCTTTCCTAGATCATAAGGTTATTCAGGGTGTCACCTGTGCCCTAGTGTCACAGCTCAAATATTACAATGCATTTCCTTTGGTGTTGCCCTTGAAGACCACTCGGAAGTTTTAATTGGTTCAAAAAGCAGCATGGCAGTGATAAATATTATGCTCATGTGACACTATACCTCTGCTCCACAAGCTGTACCAGTTACCACAATTTATTTATTTTATTTATTATGAAATGTATTTGCCGCCCATCTCGTATCCAACTCTGGGCAGCTTACAACATAAAAGTGTTGCTGTTACCACTATGTTTCAAGGTGTGGACCAAAGTGCTGATTATAATTTATAAATCTCTACCTGGCATAGGACCTGGTTATTTGACAGATTGCCTACCTTTTGTGGAATTAGCCTGGCAGGTGCAATCCGGTAAGTGTTTGGATGCTCTGGATCCTTTAGTAAAACATTGTCATCTATCAGGCCCTCTGAAGCATGGTTTCTTTGTTGCAGCACCCACCATCTGGAATGAGATTTCCCCTGATATCTGTGTGGCTCCCACCTCCTGGCATTCTGGAAAACCTTAAAGACTGGCTGTTCCCCCAGGCTTTGGTTTAGGATGGTTGGGCCCTTGCTGAATTGTGTGCTTGTGTAGTTAGCCAAATCCACCATTGGTTCTTGGGTATTTTATTTTTGTAATTATTGTATTCGGTTTTTATTACACATTTCTTTAGAGTTTTGATTTATTAGAACAAGTAGCATACTGATACAAATTTGTTGATTACCCGTGTTTATCCCCTGCCCTAAAAAGGCACTTAAACTCCAGAAGATCCTTCTATGGCAAGTTTACAAGCCAGAAATGTGTCCTTGTTCTTCGCCAAAGGAAACTTGGAAGCCTTGGCTTATTATTATTATTTTTTAAAAAAATAGCCTGTCTTTATTATTTTTATAAATAACTTAAGGCAACAAACATATCTAATACAGCTTCCTTCTATTTTCCACACAACAAACCTTGGAGATGGGTTGGGCTGAGAGAGAGTGATTGCTCCAAAATTACCCAACCAGGACACTAGGAGATCTACTCCCACTTTTCATATCTCCTGGTTTCCAGCCTGGAGCCTTCACCACTGGACCAAGCAGGCACTCTTTTCCTCCTGTTTCCTCCTGTTTTGAAGGGAGTATGCCAGTTACTAATTCACACTTTATTGTAAATGAACCACAGAAAGTGCATTTATGATAGAGGGAAAAATAAGTGGAAGTATCCCAGCAATGTGCTCAATAACCTGTTTATCATCATCATTCAGTTCTTCCTGAAAGGATATTTTAACTTACTGTCTGGAAGTCAGCGTAGAAAAATCTAAAACTGCTTAATACGGAACATTTTCACAGTCTTTGTAGAACTGCTGTAAAATAAATAATTTTTGTGGATCATGCTTAATATTCTCAAAGATCAATCTAATAAGCACAATATGCATATCAAGATAAAATGCATATCATTTACAACTTTCTTGGAAAAAAAATGAAAATTTCTCCTGTGAAAGCTAATAATGTCTCTCATAGCCTTAACAGGGCAGAGCTAATTAATATGACAAAAATATTACAGCATGTGTGATTTAAGGATACTAGGATGCTAAGGCAATTAAATTCTTCACAGAATACTGCACACAAACTTTTTAATACCAATTATTGTGTAGGAATCCACCTATATCTATCTGAAATTAGAGAAACTGAACAGAGAATATATGTATGATTAATTGCTGTAGACATTTTATCAGAATTAAATATTATGGGTTATAATCCAACACCAAGTTAAACGTAATAATTTCATAGATTTCAGAGACAAATATGCTTGCACTGCAACCCAAATTAATTTTCCCCATCCAAAATTACTAAATATGTATTTCCAAAGATGTATATCTTCTGTATATAATAAAAAGTTTCTCTAGAAAATTGATACAAGAATCATTGTGCATGGAACTGGCAAGAGGGAAATTACAGAGAATTAAGCAAATCTTTGCTTCCACATGTCACCTCAAAGGAGTTGTAAGCATTTTTTTTTAAGGTCGCCGTACCTCTTTTAATGCTGTTTCAGAAACTAGTCATAAATATTTCTCATATGATATATGCGGCTAACAAACTATTATGTAATACTGTATAATTATTAATGACGGTCAACAAAAAATATACAATTGGGTATTATGATCACATTGCATCTCTCTTTAAAACATCACTGAATTTAGTTTATATCCAGCCTCTATTTATATTGTTATTTCATTCTAAAACCGTCGAACCTGAATATCTGAAGTACTTTTTTGCTATATCTAATTGCCAGTACATGAAGATCCCCAAGGAAATTTTTTTCGTTCATATACAACAGATTGCAATACGAAATGCCAGGCTTCGAATTAACAACATGGTTGTGGCATGCTGTTCCACATTTTCCATTTTTCCAGATTTTTTTTACCTCTACTTTGGCTTTCATTCTTTTCACTTCCACACTAGGGGTGGGCAATTAATTTTTCCAAGGGGCCACGTGTGAAACTGGGACTGTAGTGAAGGGCCATCGCTGTAGATGCTGCCCCACCCCCCACTGATGCTGCCCTGCCTGCCTCCTGCTACCGATGCCCCGCCCCTTGCCAGATGCCACTCTAGTCCCTGTCGATGCAACCCCACCCCCCATTGATGCTGTCCCACCTCTCACCACTGATACCCTCTCCCACTGCCAATGCTGCTGCAGGCTGAACAAGGACAGCAGAAAGGCCAGAGGTTACCCATAGGCTGTAAAATGCCTGGGTCTGTTCTATACATTACTTTTTAAATTTCTGCAGTCTTTATGCTACCCTTAGTATTATCATTATGGCTTTTTAATAGTTTTGCTCTACTTTAGCTAATGGCATTTGGGATTTTTATAATCCACCCTGAGATCCTATTGAATAAGAAGGTAGAAGGTATTTATTTATATTATTTGTGTGTTTGTTTATGAAAATTTATATGCCTGCCCAACTCACTCTCAGTGATTCCAAGCAATGCAAGAATAAAAAAGCAGTAACCTTCCACCACCACCGCTGGCAACAATTATCAAATGAGCCACTTGATGGGCTCCATCTCACTCTGGGGTTCCCACACCCATTGGAAAAACCATGTCTTCAGGGCATTGCAAAAGAGTGTCAAAGTGGCGGCCAATCTTATCTCCGCAGGGATGATGTTCCACAAAGAGAGAACCACCACAGAGAATGCCCTTCTTCTTGGTCCCCCTAAAACCATGATGGCGAACCTATGGCACACGTGCCACAGGTGGCACGCGGAGCCATATCTGAGGGCATGCTGGCCAGCTGATTTTCGGCCTTCCGGAGGGCGGGGGGAGGTCGTTTTCGCCTTCCCCAGGCTTCAGGAAAGCCTCCGGAGCCTGTGGATGCGGGAAAACGGACCCAACGGGCCTACTGTAAGTTCATTTCCGAACTTCCACAGGCTCCGGAAGCTTCAGTGAGCCCTGCGCGCATGCACGGGGGGGGCAGCGCGGGGGGTTGTGCGTGCATGTGTGGGAGGGAGGGTATTGCATTATGGGTGTGGGCACGCGCATGCCCTTTTGGCACCCGAGCAAAAAAAGGTTCGCCATCACTGCCCTAGATGGATCTCCTTAGGAGTGGGGACCTATAACATTCCCTGCCTCTCCATTCTGGTAGGTCAAGTAGATGTGACTGGAAAAAGTAAAAACTAAAAGAGGGGGGGGGAATTAAAAAAAAGGTTGGACAAATTATCTATAATACGCATCTTTTTCAATATATTTGAGGTTGTCCAATCTACATTGTTTATTGAATATTGTTTATTTATAAAATTTATGTACCTCCATCTAGCTATCCATTTTCTTTATTCTGTTATCTATTCTACCCATTTTCTTCTGTAACTTATTACATAGGTCTGCCAAACTATGATCACAGTGAACATTAAATGGACTAACTGTGAGAAGGGTCTTGTTCATCACAATGGATGAACGCCTGAAAAAATTGATGGAGTTAGCAGAGATGGCTAAATTGACTGTTTTGATCAAAGAAAAAATTACAAATACTTTTATTTCTATTTGGAAACCACTTCTGGACTTTGTGCTTGAGGTGGAAAAAAATAAAACTTTGATTTTGGGTTTAACCAATTAGATAGATTTGTTGTTATAGAAATGCCTAGTTTATACTATTATGTAAAAGTAAAAAGTTGAGGTTTGATGTTAATACCTTATTCTACTGCACCAAAGGGAATCGGAAGTCAATGCCCTTTTCCCCCCCCTTTTCTTTCCCTCACTTTTCCCTTCCCTATTTTCCCTACTATTTACTATTTATATCCAAAACATAGTAAATAAGTTGGAATCATTATTCATTAATAATATTTATCTTCCCAGTTCCCACAACTACGAAGTGAACTCAAACGAGTGCTGCAGGATATTTTACTATTTAATAAACTGTTAGTGTTTTGTTAAATAGTTAAATATTCCTTGGCATCCCTGTGACAGCCTGGGGTGCCTCAGCACACTGTTTGAGTATGCAGTTATGTATTGCTTTGGCCTAGGAGCACTGTGAAAAATTTACTGAAACACTATGGCCAATATGAATGAGGAAAGTTTAAAAATCTCTTATTTATCTATATAATAGATGTACTACTCAATTACTTTCAGTGCTGTTATCATTTATCATTTAAGAAAGGCATTAAAAATATTTTTCACCAGCCTGAGACAGGGCTATTTGTGACTTTGCACGGATACTGCATTTTTTATTCCTTGATTCTTGGAATTTCCTTACCCAATACATTAATTTACTGTATATTATTTTTGTTTATTTATTATAGTTTTCTATTTGTTATTGTTTCAATATTTTCTAATCACCTAGAGTTGTTCAGACAATTGAGGTGGCTTACAAATTGAGCAATAAAACAAATAAGGGGGAGTGACCTTATTTGAGTGACCAAAGTCAGTCAGTGAAACTTTATGGGCAAGGGTGGACTTAAGGCCAGGTTTTTCTGCTTCTGGTTCAGTACCTGTAACACTGCTTCATACAACATTGCACAAACAGAGTGATATAGGCTTAGGAAAAGCCTAAGCAGGTAAAAACTAATATCACAATGCAGAAAGTCAGTGTCACTCAGAAGTTTTTTTCAACTTATCGTTTATATATTTTATTTATTTATTTATTTAAATTTATTTGCCACCCATCTCACCATGGGGCTACTCTGGATATATACATTCACACTCATCATTTTGTTTATTTATTTATGAGATTTATGTATCACCTGAAACCAAAAGGACTCTAGGCAGCTTTCAGAATTTACATATAAATAAAATGCCACTTGATATAATACTAATTAAATCAGTCATCCAATTAAGTTTGGATTTAATTAAAGTTAAAAGTAGTAAGTTGAATTTATTGTATTTATTAAATGAGGCACCACTGGTATAATTATTCCCTGGAGTCCTTCTGGAAGAGCCTAGTTTTCAGCTGTCCCCAGAAGCCCACAAAGCTACGGGCTATTTTTGCCTCAAGGGCAAGCTATTCCAAAGGTTTCAGCATTACCACGTAGACCAGATAAGAAACATGAACAGATAATTCTACTTTATTTTAAGGTTACATTAAAGGAATTGCAAGTCTGAAAGTACAAATCTCCCATGTTCCCCTTTATAACCTACAGACAAACTACAGAGGGTCCCTTCTGAGCATCTTGTTCCGCCCACTATCCAGCTATAGACTATGCTTTCTCTTACCTGACCATTCCTAGGCAGCATCTCTTCAGCCCATCTCCCAAGATCTTTCCCATATACCAGTGTTGGCGAACCTTTTTTTGCTCGGGTGCCAAAAGGGTGCGCGTGCGTGCGCAATAGCGCGCGTGTGCGTGCCCAGACCCATAATGCAATGCCCTCCCCCCATACATGTACGCACAACCCCCTGCGCTGCCCCCCACGCATGCGCGCAGGGTTCACTGAAGCCTCCGGAGCCTGTAGATGGCGAAAAACGGATTCCAGCTGATTTTCAGCCTTCCGGAGGGTGGGGGGGTGGTCATTTTCACCTTCCCCAGACTTCAGGAAAGCCTCCGGAGCCTGTGGATGGCGAAAAACGGACCCAACAGGCCTACTGGAAGTTCGGAAACTGTTGGGTCCGTTTTTCGCTGGGCCGTTTTTCGCATTCTGGAGGGTGAAAAACGGCCCAACGGGGGGCACATGCACGGGGATGCGTGCATGCACAGTGTGGTGCATGGGGGGGGTTGTGTGCTCCCATTTTTGGCACCCCAGAAACAAAATGTTCACCATCCCTGCCCAGGCTTCAGGAAAGCCTCCTGAAGCCTGGAGAGAGCGAAAAACAGCCCAACGTGCCTACTGGAAGTTCATTTCCGAACTTCCGGTAGGCCCGTTGGGTCCGTTTTTTGCCATCCACAGGCTCTGGAGGCTTTACTGAAGCCTGGGGAGGGTGAAAAACGGCCCAACAGCCCAACCGGAAGTTCATTTCCGAACTTCCGGTAGGCCCATTGGGTCCGTTTTTCGCCATCCACAGGCTCCGGAGGCTTTACTGAAGTGTGGGGAAGGCGAAAATGACCTCCCCACAGTCCTCCGGAAGGCCGAAAATCAGCTGGCCAGCGCGCACATGCAATGCCTCACGTGCCCTCAGATATGGCTCCGCGTGCCACCTGTGGCACGTGTGCCATAGGTTCGCCATCACAGCCATATACCTTTACCAAGATATCTGAGGAGTCATCTCACCCCAATTGGACTAGCCTGCCCCACTCACTCCAGCAGAAGGGGCCTGCTGCGGACCCCATCTGCTAAGGAATTCCAACAGGAGGGATCAAAGAGAAGAGCCTTGTCTACTGTGTTCACAGCCCTGTGAAACACTCTACCACTGTAGGTGAGAACTGTTCCTAGCCTTTTGGCCTTCCTGAAAGGTATTAAAACTTGGTTTTGCCAGTTGACCTGGGGCCCCAAGGGGAGGTGCTCACTGCTGGAGGTAGTTGTTGGGGTAAATAGATTTCATTCCTGTGCTATCCATCTCCTTCGTTCTAATTTTTTACATAGTTCTTAAAATTTAGTTGTTTTTCTATTTATCTTTTTACTGTTTGTAAGCCGGTCAGAATCGCCTTATCATTGAGATGGATAGCATATAAATTTAATAAAACAAACAAGTCTCCCCTTCAGGCTCATTGCTCCTTCCCCCCCCCCAAGTTCACAGGGCAAATTAACACTTGAAATGCCACTTGATCTTGGGTCAAACAAGAGAGTTACCAACTCATTCTTAGGAATTATTAGAGATGAATTTCCTGTAAAAGTTAGCAAAGCCCAGAAAGCGCTGTACCTCTTTCATATTATCACTTTTGTGTGTGTGTTTGTTCCATGATGGAATAGCCTCTACCTTTTCTGCATCCATCTGTATGCCTTCTATGGGGATTCTGTAGTCTAACTGAGGCAGGTCAAATGCACATTTTCCCAGTTTGACAAAGAGTTTGTTGTCCCGTAATTTTTGTAATACACATCTGACATGGAAGGGTTGTTTTTTGGAATAAACTAACATGTCATCTAAATACACCATCACATACTTGGCTAAAATTCCTGAAAATATGTCATTCATGAAACTGGAAAAAACAGCTCCATAGTTAACCAAGTTTGTATATTCAAACTTGCCCTATCTTATATAGAAAGCTGTTAAATATTCATTTCCTTCTTTCATTCTGATTAGGCAATTCTCAACTCTATATTTGAAACAATACATACTTTTCTGACCACTCTAAGATGAGTGGGAGTGGATTCTAATTGTCATACTGTTCAGGTCTTTGCAGTGCATGGGGAGGGGGGCGCTCTCTCCTTTCTCTTCAGAATGGTTGGTACCTCTCCTTCTTGTTTTTTGGGTGCCAATGCAGGTGAGTTGGAAGGGAAATAAGGCCATTACTGAAATCCTTCTCTTTGGAATGGAGTATGAGACATGCAAGATTGATGTTGTCCTTATCAGGTAGACTAGACAGAAAACACTAATTCTGTTTAATTCTAAGAGCTAATTCTACTTTATCATAAGGCTACATTAACAGAATCTTGCAAGTGTGAAAGTACAAATCTCCCTTTTCATCCTGAGAAATTAGGGAGGGTCCCTTCTGAGCCGTGCTTTGCCCACTATCCAGCTGCTGATATACCCTCTTTTATCTGACCATTCCTTAGACACCATTCCTTCACCCTGTCTCCCAAGATTTTTTCCACATACCATTACAAATGGAGGGGGGCTGCCATAGAGAATACTCATAACCAAGCCCTTCATAGGATAAAGATTAGAGGGAAAATATCAAAGTGCATCTGTGTCCAACACTTCTATCCACAGATGCAACAAAGGTGAAATAATTTCACATTGCCTTCCTTATTGCCAGAGAATAGGCTCAAATCTGGATTCTTATTTGTGTCTAGTCACATTCACTTCCTATTCAAGAGTCACTTCATATCACAGAACCTCTCAATAAATCAAGGGACTGCAGAGTTAAAAGAGATTGCTTGAGGGTTAACCTGTTGAGCAACCTAGTTGTCCATATTCCAGAAGTTAAAAGACACCCAACAGAATCACCCTTCAGATGTCTGGGAAACTCCATGAATGCCATCAGAATTATTTTTAAATCCATCAGGTATTTGTGGCACACCATCTTAATGGGTCCTCCTCCTTGCAGATGTTGGTAGCTTCAGTTAAGTCCATCACAAAGAAGTGATTTGTTGATTACAATGGACTAATAAAAAAATTTCCTTGAAGCAGATTGTGACACATCTGCTCTGAATTAAACACTAGATCTAAAAGTGCCAATCATGTGAATTGAACCAGTGATGACCTAGGACAAGCCCGTGGTTGCCAAGATGATCACGAAGTCTCAAGCCACCACCACCACCATCCCAGGGAGGAGAGACTGAACTTACTCAGCACTATGTAAAATAATCAAACAGCCCATTAAGGATGCTGCTGCCATGCAGTTGGCAGGATGGCACAAAATTAATTGGTTTTTTTATTGTGCAAACTCCATGCAACAATTAAAGTTTTGGAAAAGTATTCAACTGAGAACGTAAACTGCATCACAAAAAGGAAAGCTGATTCTAAATTCACTAACCCTTGTCAATGGAAACATATTTGAAGGTTACATGCATTGCAGGTGATCATTAGGATGTTCTTCCAATATTTAATAAAAATTCTTCCTTCTAATTGAACCAGTGGAATCAGTGATGATTCCAATTTGATGTTCACTAAATATTTTGAATCACAGCTGCCATTATGGCTTGTCAAACTGGTGATATCCAATGAGAAGTGAGGTTTAAATTGTCTGGAAGTTGTCATAAATTTACACTGGAACAATAGAAAACATGATAAGATTATCATATTGCATTTAATATGAGCCTTCCCCAGCTTAAACTTAAGTTATTATTTGCAGGCCTCTCATCATTTTTGTTACTCTCCTCTTTCCATTTTGCCATAATCTTTCTACAAAATACAATGCCCAGAATTTGGTAGAGCACACACCACATGAGATCTTACGAAAGCAGAATGGAATAATATTATTATTAAATGTCAATTGATGAACATTCTTTTCCCCCTTTTTAGGAACTAGCTTCCAGTGAATTTCTATTACATTTAAAATCTCAGCTAACTCCCTATTGTCAGTTGTTCCTCAATTGCTGAAGAAAGGTAAGCTACCCTCAAGTAACAGATTAGACTAACACTTTCAGATATATAAGCTATTGAATGTTTCTATTCATATCCATGAACAGGTTGAATTTCACTCTGGGTTACAGTTTTTAGGGTTTCTCTTAAAGCACTGATTTATCCTAGAAAGGTACAATCTAACATAGGAAAATATGAAATATTGGTATCACAGTGGTCATCAAAATCAAACAGAAAATGTGTTTAAAAACCACATTAGCTTAGTTTTATTTTAGGCCATTAAAACTCCTACCCATTTTTACACATAACAACACTGTTCTAACTTCTTTTCTTTGTGTCTAGCTTATTTGAAGGTCTATATACATACATACATACATACATACATACATACATACATACATACATACATACATACATATATACATACATACAGTTGCAAGAAAAAGTATGTGAACCGCTTGGGATTACGTGGAGTTTTGCATGAATTGGTCATAAAATGTGCTCTGAACGTCATCTAAGTCACAACAATAGAAAAACACAGTTTGCTTAAAATAATACTACACAAACATTAGATGTTGCCATGGTTTAATTGAACATAACATGTAAACATTCACAGTGCAGGGATGAAAAAGTATGTGAGCCTTTGGACTTAATAACTGGTTGACCCTCCTTTGGCAGCAATAAGCTCAACCAAACGTTTCCTGGATTTGCAGATCAGACCTGCACAACGATCTA
>QLTV01000787.1:535640-548615 GCA_003457575.1 Thermophis baileyi
AGAGCCCTGACCTCAACCCTATTGAAATGCTGTGGCATGACCTTAATAGAGCGATTCACACCAGACATCCCAAGAATATTGCTACACTGAAACAGTTTTGTGAAGAGGAGTGGTCCAAAATTACTCCAGATTGTTGTGCAGGTCTGATCTGCAACTACAGGAAACGTTTGGTTGAGGTTATTGCTGCCAAAGGAGGGTCAACCAGTTATTAAGTCCAAAGGTTCACATACTTTTTCCTCCCTGCACTGTGAATGTTTACATATTACGTTCACTTAAACCATGGCTACATCTAATGTTTGTGTAGTATTAGTTTAAGCAGACTGTGTTTTTCTATTGTTGTGACTTAGATGACGTTCAGAGCACATTTTATAACCAATTCATGTAAAACTCCACGTAATCCCAAGGGGTTCACATACTTTTTCTTGCAACTGTACACAGTATATATACACAGTATGTATGTGTGTGTGTATGTATATGTATATGTGTGTGTATGTATGTGTATATATATATATATATATGTATGTATGTATGTATGTATGTATGTATGTATGTATGAATATATAGTACTTCAGAAAAGTACAGTATTTTTCTGTACTTTTATTTATTTTTTCTAAATGCATAGTTTTTGTTTTTGTTTTTTCTAAATGAATAGCTTTTAACATAATGTCAAATATCTATTATATATATTTTAATCAACCTTTTTAAGAGTTTTTTTTTCCAGGAAAAAGAAAGATGTATATTTCAGATAAGCCTAAAATGAAAGAAAATTAGTCAGACGAAGTGTTGACACACTTTTTCATTTAATCAAATAAGGTAATTTTAAAAATCATTGAAAAGAAAAATAGAAATTCATGACTGAACTCCAGGTTATCCAGATTCTACATTTTATTTTGTCCTAATTCAAATTCAAGGATCTCTCACTACATATGTTTATCATAAAGATCTTACTTTGCAAGCAAACACTGCCCTCTTGTGCACTAGAATTTCCAGCAGAGGATCTTGTCAAATTTTTAAAGATAAATGTTAAATAAAGGAGGGAAATAGCTTTACAAATTAAAAACAATAAAATACTTCATAAAAGTTTCTGATCCAATAGAAGAGTGATTAACTGGGAAACACAACCTAAAGACTGACTGCTTACAGTAAGTCTCAACAGCTCAGTGGAGACAGAGCTCAGTTGAGACAGACAGAATGTGTAACCAGTTTTACTCAAAAGTCACTTTGCTTGAGATTGCAACACAGAGCTAACCTAAAATGTTTACTCTGAAGATTAAATCCAACAGGGCTCTAAGTTTAGTTTATTTTCTTGGAAGGTCAAAGTCCTTCATTACAAAAAGGACTGAACTGGAGGTTGCAATTTTCATCATGTGGAGGAATAGGAAAGATGTTTTACCCTGCTCTTGCCGGCTACTTTCTTCCTGCCGGCTATCCAATTTTGTTTTCCAGTTTAATATCACAAAGACTGAGTTAGAAACAAATCAACCCAGCAAAAGTGCACATGCAGGGGAAAAGCAAAAGGTGGGTAATGTATTAAGAATATGACCACCACAAATTCTCTGAATATCACACATTCTGCATAACAATGATCAAGAGGCAAACAGCATCTCAGGTTCTACATATACATGGCTATATAATAAAAACCATATGAGCTCATTTCAAATAAATTCCTCCAAATCACTGCAAAATATTAGAGAGATAATAGATTATTTTTAAAAATAATTTCCCCAAGAAAGTATCTTTTTCTAAAACATATTTTTGGGTGAATGATTGATTTATCCTGAAGGCTAAAAAATTAGACAACAGTCTTGTTTTCATCATGATGCTTATAGTAGGAAAATTTCTCTCTCTTTCGCTACCAATCAGGAAATATGAAATTAAAATGCTTGAGATGTAAGCCAATAATAAATTTTAAAAAACAATGACACAGACACTAACACACAACAATCATTGAAGAGGGGGGAAATCTTCTATGGTAATCTTAAATTCAATTTTCTCATCAATTTTAATTCTTTGTCCTTCCAAGATGCTCACTTCAGT
The DNA here is from genome assembly GCA_003457575.1 of Thermophis baileyi. NCBI lineage: Eukaryota > Metazoa > Chordata > Lepidosauria > Squamata > Dipsadidae > Thermophis > Thermophis baileyi. Next base: position 537,678 of record QLTV01000787.1, read on the forward strand.
AATATAAACAGCAAAGCTCACTGTTGTTATATTCGGTACCCACTTCCTTCCCCCAACTCCTTGCAAGAGTTCAAAAGTCTTGGCCCTTTCAGAATAGCAGGTATAAATTAATACCCTACCTTAAAAGAACATAGCAACAAAGTAGAAACAGACATTTGCAGGCAACAGCCTTTGAAAAGAACTGCAGGGACAAACGGTGACAACGAAGCTACGGTCAAGAGTAAAAGGGTCAAAGGTACAGACAAGTTTAAGGAATTACAAAACTACACATTTGTCTATGATCCTCCCCTGAGTTCAGACAATCTGTGTCAAGCCAGATTCTGAATAGAATATTGTTAAGAATTCGCTTTTTTTTTTACTTCCATAAAAATAAATTGGAGAGACATAACAGAACGGACTTATAAAAGTTTGCTCAAAGTCAGCTAGATAAACAGCATCTTAAAAACAGATAGCTTAAAACAAACAGTTCAGCAGCTAGTGCTCTGTGTGTGGGGGGCAGAGGGGGGAGTCTAAGGTGAAGTAATCATGTTCTTCTATATTAGTGTGCTGACCCTTTGTAGGGCATGAAATTAACTATCAGCAAGTAAAAAATCTGCTACTTGTTAAACTACTTTGCTACACAGAGTGGTCTTAAAGTAAAATAGGGGATTGAATTTCTTCTGAAAGATTAACTTGTATAACCTCTCAGCAGGCTTTCCCTATCAATGAACTCTAGCAAAAACCACTCAGGGTTAATTGGAAATATAGACATTTTGCAGACATTTATAGAATAATTCTGAAAACCGGACTGGCTAAAAAGCCTTACCTTGACAGCTGTCCTTGAATAACATATTTTAGCACTGGCCATTCTGAAGTGCATCTCAAAAAACAAAACAAAAACCCTGGGATAGAAATGCAATGGGAACAGAAGTGGAGGCTAAATTTAACATGTAAATCAAACGACTATAAACTTAATCTTACCACCCAACCTCTTCAAAATGTCAGGGATGGAATCTATCTGTAGCATTCTCTATTCCAGCATATAAGTAAAAAATTATTTTGATTTAATGCATGATATGCTTTGTTTCAAGGGCAAAGTCTCTAAGAAAAATGCAAGCATGGAGAATGAAATATGACTTCCATCTTCCATTTCTCTTCAATTTTGTTCAGTCCAAATATTCTGCATTTATTTAAAGCTAAAGTTTTATCCCTAAGGAAGTATCTTTCTGATATCTTGAAAAGTTATCTGCAAGGTCAAGTACTGCCCAGCATAATGGAATAATGGTATCTAGAGACAACATGATTTTGAAAACTGGAGCTTTTAATCACATGTGTAAACAAAGAAGCTACTATCTTAAACAAGTCTGGGTCTTAAATATAAAAATATTATTAGAAACATGTGCAAAAATCAATTTAGTCCAAAAACCTTTAGTTCTATAGGTGTAATAACAATCTAGATATCATGATAAGAACTAAAAGTGTAACTCCACTAACTTAAGAATTAAAAACAATAATATTTAAATAGATTTTCCAACAGTGAAGTAACAATGATCCATATTTCAAGAAATATAAATCAAAAAGGTTTCCTCAACATACAGGTATTCTCGAGGTTAAGAATGTCAGAACTTATGAACAATGCATATTTACAAGCAGGCTACCTATTACTTAAAATGGCAGACAGCTGACCAGCAACATGTTCCAACTCAAAATGGCGGATGGCATTCTCCTTCCTCAAGCTGATGAACTGCTGAAGCCACTCAATGCTTTCATGGGTGTCATGAAGGAATGCGTACATTTTTAATATACAGCCTATTTTCAACAGTTTTCAGCAGTTCATGAAAGCACTGTGCAGCTTCAGAGGTTCATCGCCCTAAGGAAGAACACCATTTGTTGTTTTGAGTCAGATTTAGGTGAGAGATGAATTATGTGAATTTAATTCAGTTGGGACTAACAATGAGATTAATTTTAACTGAAGCAGTTTTAACACAAGCACTCATAGACCTTCAGATTTTCATAAAATACAGGCAGGCTCTTTTTATGAAATTATTTAGAGGTCTCTATATCCATGTTCTTTCTTTCTAGAATTTTTGCAATTCCAGTTTGATGTTAGAAGAACTATCTTCAACTGTAAAGCTAGATTATAGTCCGAAAGTGTTGTTGATCTCGATTTTACAGCAAAGTATACTTTTTTTTTATACTGAAGAAATATCTGTCAAACAAATTGGAACTCAACACAGACATTTGACTAAATACCCTGTTCTGATTTACATAAATTTTTTACTTAGATTGAGTAACATCTAATTCTTAATCTGGGGACTGCCTATAGATTGGTCTGATAAATAGAGAACATTCTGAATCTGATATAAAAGGAATATAATTATTTATTAATATTTCTTTCACTTGTACCCTGCCTTTCTCAAAGCAGTTTTCAAGTACTCAAAGCAGATTTTTAAAATCCTTCTTTAATATTTGACCCACAATCATATAACAACTGAAGTGTCAACATATTACTTATAATGTAAACATTCATATTTTCTTCCTTTAAAAAAAGTTCTGTAATCAAGGCAAAATCCTGAAAAAAAATTAATTTAATTCTCTCTCTCTACTTTTAATGAAATATTTCAATTAGGAAATATAAAAAGTAAGTCTGCTTCCTAATGTTCTCCATATTAACTTAACACTTTCCAAAATCCAGAAATTGAAAATAGAGTTTCCAACTTTAGAATTATTAAATATTTTTAGTAACCTATTATAAAAAGCTGCTTTACACCATGAAGTTAAAAGTGCAAAAATTAGTGATCCACTTACTGTCTTTTAGATGCTTGGTATACTGAAGTTAATTTCAAATGCTACAAGCTACCTGGACTTTGCAATCAGGAAGAGGCTGCAACATAACAATTATCATAAATGTGAAAAGAAACATTTAAAGTCTATGTGTTGTAATCTCCATTGACTTTGTTCACACAAATCATACATGTGATTGTGTGTTTGAAAGATGTGTATTTATTTAAAGATTTGTGTCCATTTTTCCAGTATTTCTTTAAATAATGGTTAAAAATAAATGAACCAACATAATCACACAATCAATATATGGTAGAAACATGAAAATAAGTAAATATGGAAATAGATAAAAGAATAACAAAAAAATTCCTCAGTCAGTCAGAATAAAATAACCTTAATACAATGACAAAGAGTAAGAGAAGGAATCTACCAACATAAGATGTTCTATTATCAAAAGACAAGTAGTACTTTTCTCTCAATCAATAACACAAGGTTCGAGATCAATGCTTATTGCAGCAGACTCTCAGTAATTCAGATCCAATTTGTGGTAGTGAGCATTCTTATTGCCCTGTCATTCCTATTTTTTAATTTATATTTATCCTATTTATAAGACATCCAATTCCAAAAATGATTCAGGGCAGTATCACAAAACTTTAAAATTTCAAAAGGGAATTCAAAACAAAAGCATGAAAGCAGGAGATACAGGGAATTACGTTGTAATATAAAACAACATTTGAGAAAAACAGTGCAAGGAAAAATCCCTAATATTTTGGTCACCTGTTTCCTATTTATACCTTTGGAAGGGAGTCAGGCATATTCTACAAAGAGCATGCTCAATTCCTCCTCTTTTTCTAATGCCAAAGTGGGATTACTATACTAATCCATCAATCCTTTCATGTTGCAGCAGGATGATACATTGTGAACTGATCTCAACACTTTTCAACCTGGAAAAAAAACAGCTGCTGATGGATTTGGGCCTCCAGAAAACAGGATGTATGTTGCAGATAGACTGCCTTAGCACCTGAAATTCCCCATGCCATTCATGGGGAGGAAGATATGAAGAGATGACATATCCTGCCCACCTTCCTTGGCACTAGTGGCTGCAGGAAAATATTTCAGATGGGAGATTACATGTGACTCACAGACTGCCCATATGCAAAATGCTAGACTGTAGCCTTGCTCTAGTTGTTTCTAAACTCAAGACAATAATATTTAATAAGATTTTACATGGAGTAGTTTCTATTAAAGTTATCCACTTCTAAATAAACACACTTAGGATAGGATAGAAGTCTTTTTTCCTACAAAAGCAATGCTGCTTAGTCAACAGAGGAACTGGTGTCCCTGCTGGGACGGTTCACTAATATAGGGTGTCTGACCATCATCACAATCCAAGGAGAATCCTCTGGGGATTTAAGCTCTCTCACACTTATATCACTCACACTTTGTCATCCACCAACAGCAAGATTCATGCACTGGGCCCATATCCCAATGCTACACTTCCCAGAGAAAAAAATACTATCAAGTGAATGAAAAAGAGTGGTGTGTTCTTTTTCTGAATAGCCATAAAAAACCTTTTGCCACCACTTCTCTTTTGCTTGCTCTCTGTTTGATGCAACTAGGGGGCGGGGGCTGGGCCTGTTGGATCAAATCACTCTTGAGATGTCCAGGAAAAACATCTTTGATTCTTGTAAAAATAATTGACCCTCCTTTCCAAGAATTTGTTGACATTTTCTCTTTGGAAAGCACAATACGAACCATTGGACCCTACTCTGGGCACTAAAAAATTCAACATGTGAGCAGGAACTCAATATAGAGCAATAACCGCTCCTGGAGAATATTTAATAAGTTTTGCATGGACTTAAATCTAAGGGCAATACAAGACCTACAGCTCCCCACATCTTCCCTGGGCTGAGTGGTGGTGGTGGGGATTTTGCCCAAACAAATCCTATGGCTGAAGGTGGACTAAAGGCTGGGTCTCTTATTCCTAATCCAGCAGTTTGACCACTACCATCAGGCTGGTGGTTAGTTGTTTTTACTCGTTCTTCCTGCGGGCGTGATAAAGCCTGCAATCTCTCGGCGAGAGTAAAGTAGATGGCAATTGAGTCCAAGCAGAAGAAATGGGGGCTACAACCTGACCCGACTGTGAACCATTTCGCTGGCCTCCATTCCTTACCTCCGATAATGGTACGGATAAGGGAGGCGTGTCCCGGGCAGTCCACCAGGGTCAGCTGGAGCAGCCCAGGCTCGGGCCCCAGGTGCGGAGGCAGCTCGGTGCAGAGACAAGAGAAGCCCAGGTCCAGGGTGATGCCCCGAGCTCGGCTCTGCGGCGCCCTGTCGAAAGCGGCCGTGGAGCCGATGGTGCTGAGAGCCCGGGCCAAGGCGGTCTTGCCGCTGTCGATATGGCCCAGGACGCCCACGTTGACATTCAGGCGGCGAGGGTCGCCGGACTTGGGGGCAGCAGAAGTGGCGCTCGCACCGGCCATAGATGCCTCTCTCTCGCTCTCGCTCTCTACTCACTTCGCTTCCAAACTGGTCCGTTTCCCAACAGCACCCCCGCGGCAACACGGTCCGTGTTAAAGCAGTTCCAGCAAAGCGGCAGGCGCAGAGGAAAAGCTCTTTCAAGAAGTCAGCAATAGGCACAAGGAAAGCCTGAAGTTGTGCCTGGTTTTGCCAAAGCCTCTTTGGCTTCCGAATAAAACTCGACTGACTATACGCTTACTTTGTCTACAAAACTAAAGGCACACATAAATATTCCAAGACACTATCCATAACGTTCTTATAAAATGTCCCATTGGGACAACCGTGACCTGGATGACTGAGAATCTCCACAGGCTTCTTATAAAATGCATTTTGAAAAAATACCGACATTCATATAACTATATACTTTCTCATACTTATTCACACATTTCAATAAACTTTGGTGCAGCACTTAAGGAAATGCCAAGAAAAGCATGCAATAAAAATTGAGTGTTACTTTTGATTGGCTCATTAAAAATGAGATTAACTTAAAGTGAATATAAACATATAACCCGTTTCTCATTTCATCAGCTTGCACAACTGCAAATTGTCTTTTTTAACTGATGGATTTCCCATTTGTACAAATACAAAAATTATCTGTTGATTAATGACATGCTACGCTAAACTAGTCTCCTGGTTTCAGAACTGTTCAGTTATTTCATTAATGTACAAAGCTGAAAAATAAAACTAAAATAGGAGCTGATAATATATTCCTTTTTTCTCATTGCTGTTTAATTATCAATATCATTATTCTATATTATATAGACTATATTATATTATAGCCTGAGAAATTGCTAGTTTATCATCCTAGACCCTCCAAAATCAACCTCCAGCAAAGATGTGGAAGAGACCAAAGAAAAGAAAAACTTGGTATTGGTAAGATTTAAAAAGTACAACCCTTATAAATCACAAATAAAGAAACAAAAGAAATCAAAAAAACGTTTTTTCTCTTTTGTTAATTTGATGTAATGTCCACCTCTCCAATTTCCTTTCTTGTATGTTTTGTAAAATACTGCTATTGCTAACTTTTTCAAAACCTCATGGGAGAAAGGGCAGGAAGTCAAACCTTTGGGATAAGTTAAAAATATGAAGATCACTCACACAATCTTCTTTCTCCAAAAATAATATACTGTTTGACAATTTCAGAGTTCAGTATGTCCCACTGAAATTTGGAAGCTTATGTGACTCTAGGCTATGTCCTGTAACCTCAAACCTTTAGTCTAGTAAAAACTGAAGTTTCCAGTCCCTCCTTGGCTATCACATGACATCTGTGCTCAGTAACAGGTGGGTTGTTCAGACACACATGTACCATAAGTGAGTTAGCTTGCAGGGAGAATAGCAGAAGATACATTGACTAAATAAATTGATTAAAACTATAGAGCAAGGGTCACATTTTTGATACCATTACTTTTCTTTTTTAGTATTTTAGTAGTAAAATACTAAAAAAAAAAATAGCAAAACCATCATTTTAATAAAATTTTGATAAGAGATAAATGCTTACATTTGATTATTCTTTTTCAGAAACATCGTCCCTGGTTCCTTCCAATGTAAATTTTATTCACAACCAATATTTAGAAGAAAAGTAGGTGGTATTTCAGGTTTTTTCCTAATAATGCTGATTTATGTCAGATGCCAGAAGGTTTGTTTGAAATTCTTGCCTAAGCATTGCTGTAGCTATTTCTCAACCTCGTAAATGAACAATAATACTTGTATGGTCTGAAACATGTTTTTAAAAACAACATATGAAAACTATGAAATGAAACAATAAGCTATTATTGTAAAATGGATTCCTCTTTGACACAAATTTGAGTCAAATCAATAGTGTTTAGGATACGAAATGAACAATGTATGCAACATAGTTTAAGTTTATGATTTGAAACATATTTTCTGCTGCTATTTTAATTTATGATGCCACCATTCATGGTATTCTTACAGAGTGTATTGCAGGGAGGAGCCAGTTTAGAAATTACACTGAGTTACTTTTTGAATTCATGAAAACTATTCAGTATGGCTGCAGTGCATTCAAACATGAGACCAATATATGGCCTGAAGCAACTCTAAAGGTAAAGATATTTCCGGTCGTGTCCAACTCTAGGGGGTAGTGCTCATCTCTGTTTCTTAGTCGAGGGAGACAGCATTGTCCGAAGACATTTCCATGGTAATGAGGCCAGCATGAGCATATGCCGAAGGTGCACGCAATGCTGTTACCTTCTCATCGAAGGAGTACCTATTTATCCACTCGTATTTACATGCTTTCAAACTTCTAGGTGGACAGGAGCTGGGGCAAGTAATGGGAGCTCATCCTGTCACATGGTGCTCAGGTCTCAAACCTGGACTGTCAGCTTTCCACCTGACAAGCTCAATGTCTTTAACCACAGAGCAACTCCCAAAGCAACTCTGAATTACTTTAAATCTTTCATTTTAAAAAGAATGTTAAACATCATTCTTCTATTTGTTTTTTGGTATCTTGATAGGTTACTCTTATTTTTGTAATAGCATTTGATTATGTGCCATCAAGTCACGTTAACATTGAGCGACTACATAGACAGACCTTCTTCAGAATGATCTGTTCCCAAACTGGCCTTTCAGGTCTCCCAATAGCACACCCATCACCACTGCATTAGGTCTATCCTTCTTGCTGCTATGTACCCTCTTTTTCTCTTTTCATCCATCTTCCCCAGCATTGTAGACTTCTCAAGGGAGCTAAGTCTTTATAGAATGTATCCAAAATATGATAATTAGAGCATAATTTCTGTCTTGAGTGAGAACTCTGAATTGATTTGTTCTGTGATCCATTTGTTTGCTTTCTTGTATATATATTGTATTCCCAAGAGTCTTCTCCAACAGCAAAACTAAAAAGTTGATGCTCTTTCTATTCTGCTTCTTCAGTGTGGAACTTCTGCTTCTATAGAGTGTCACAGGGAAAACCATTGCCTGCACAATTCTGATCTTTATAGGTACAGACATGTCACAGCATTTAAATATCTTTTCCAAGGCCTCCATTGCCATCCTACCAAGATCATACTTGTTGTCACTGGTATGATCTTCTTTGATTTTAATTCCATTTTTTGCACTGTGCTCCTTGACTTTCACTACTAGAGCTTCTAGATCATTTTGCTTTTTCAGTTACCAGTCCTGGTCACCAACCTAATGCATGTTACTTGTTTCTTCTTTCAGTTTTAAAGCCATGCTTATATTCTTTCAATCCAGCCTTCCTCAATATCTACTCAGCATGTAAGTTGAATAGATAAGGAACAAGAATAAAGCCTTGTGTCACCTCTTTGTCAACCCGGAGGTAGTCTTTTTCATCACATTTCCTCTGGACTGTGGCTTCCTGTCCTATGAATACATTTCTTTTTGTTACTCTTTGGCTTTCTCAATTATCCACCATGCATTGACATTAATGTCTCTTGTTCGTCAACTTTTTCTGAAGCCAGGTTGACTATATGTCATCTCCCATTTCATATAGGGCTCTACTGCTTAGGATAACCCAAAGCATTATTATGCTACCACGTTAAGCATATTGTGGGATAATATTCAGTTATGTCTCCTTTTTTCATGCTGGAGTATAGACTTACCATCTGTTTACCACTGAGTCATTCTTCAGATTTGCAGGTTTAGTTTTGGAATTTTTATAGGTTCCTCTTTGGTTGCTTATTCTATTTCTGTAGATATTCCATAATTCCTGTGTCTTTCCAACTTGGTAATGATCACAGTCGTGATCCAACTTCTTCTGGTCTAGAAATTCTTGTAAATAAAAAATATCTTGTAAGGTATCTTGAATATTTCTCTACTATGAAAAATTTGTCATAAAATTTACATTCTTTCAGTCTAACACCTATAGAAATAAATATTTAATTGTAGATACTATGTAGAAATCTGCCTGATTAAGAAAAATCAAGCAGTATAATTGCACTTGAACCTGTATCTAAGATACAAATCCAACTGAGTTCTTAAAGACATTCAGTACTTCCTAGAAATATGCTTTGCTTTAAATGAATTTAAAAAGGAATTGTCTGTTGCAAGCTTAAGTAATTGTGCCTTTTGATTTTTAATTTATTAACTTAGTAAAGATATCAGGTCTACCTGGGAAGTAAAATAAATCTTCCTCTAAAAATAATTAATACATGGTACAATCAAATTTTAAATGTTACTTATGTTGGTGCAGCACTGAAAATGACAATAGGCAGGCATTACATTTCTATGAAGTCTTTTCTGCTCTCTGAGCTTGGTAGATTGTTTGCAGATATTTCATTACCAAGCTAGACAACATCATCAGTGGTACTGAGGGAGGGTTGTTCCCAGTTATATACACAACACTTGCCTGCAAGTGTTGGTGGGGGTGTATTTTTCTCCTTGGTAGTTCCTTGATTAGGATATTGTTTTCAGATTCATTATTTGCTTGATGTTAACCAGAGGTGGGTTTCAGCAGGTTCTGACAGTTCTGGAGAACCGGTAGCGGAAATTTTGAGTAGTTCGGAGAACTGGTAGTGGAAATTTTGAATAGTTCAGAGAACAAGTAAATACCACCTCTGACTGGCCCCGCCCCCATCTATTCTCTGCCTCCCAAGTCCCAGCTGATCAGGAGGAAATGGAGATTTTGCAGTATGCTTCCCCTGGAGTAGGGAGGGAATGGAGATTTTGCAGTATCCTTCCCCTGGAGTGGGGTGGGAATGGAGATTTTACAGTATTCTTCCCCTGCAACGCCCACCAAGCCACACCCATCAAGCCACGCCATGCCCACCAAGCCACGCCCACAGAACCGGTAGTAAAAAAAATTGAATCCCACCACTGGTGTTAACCCTTGCTTATCTGGTGTTGGCTGCTGGAGAAGATATATAACTGGTATTTTTTTTTCCTTTTTTGTTTTTTGTTGCCTCTTGAATTGTGTATAAATGTGTCTATTGGTGGCTGATTTGTCTGAATCTCAAGCTTCTGGGAATTCCCTAGTGTTTCTGGATTTAGCTTGGTTGGGATGATCAGATTCCCAATTAAAATTATGGCTGAGTTTGTTTTGTGAGATTAAGGAATTTTCATTCTCTTCTGACTGCTACTTGGTGTTCATGGATGTGTTCTGCTAGATTTCTGTCTGTCTATCCTACATGGTGGCTATTACAGTGCTTACACTGTATGTAATAGGTGATTACTGCTACATATATTCTCTTAGTTGGAATCATTAAATCTCTATTTTTTAAAATAATATTTCAACCTTGAAATGGAGTCTTGGAATGATATAATTTAAATTAAAATATATAATACTGACATTATTTTACTAACACTTGCCCTTGCAGGTCCAATATTTTCTGAATAATCACTATAGGCAAAGATAATGTAAAAACTGTCATATTGCACAAAATAATTCAGAACATCTTATGCAGTCTTCTTTCTTATAGTATCATGTATTTATGATAGATAAGACAAAAGTATGGTATCCTGTTAAAAGATAACATTAATTATAAAGTATATATATATATATATATAAAAATTGGGTGGGTCTTCCATTGTAGCTTTGTAAGAGCAATCTTCACTTTTTTTAACCCCCTCAAAAATTATCCCTGGCTTACCTTTTAGAGTCTATTTGTGCAAAGTCTATACATATCTAAACCAACTACTGTAAGCATTATTAAAGATCTCATTTGCATATGAATTATTTTTGTAAAG